>VXBZ01007839.1:319044-425959 GCA_013399135.1 Heliornis fulica | reverse complement strand
GGGCGGCGCCGGGCCCCGGGGTGCGGGCTCTGCTCTGAACCGACTCTGTGCTTGGTCTGTGCTTTTCTCTCCCTGTTCCTCAGCCCGCGCCTTGGCTTCGCTCATAGTATGGCAACACGTACGGTGCGGTCAGCAGCGACAAGCCCTCGGTCCGCCCGGCGCCGTAACGTACCCCATGGCGTGCGAACCGGGACGCGGAGCTGGCTGCCCCTGCGCTCCTCCGGCCCTGCTCGCTGTAGTTAGCTTGGGCGAGCGGCCGTAAATTTGCAGAGAACTGCCGAGCGTTGAACCCTCTCCTCACACGAGGAAATCTTTTCCCCATTTTACAAATGCGGATCTGAAGCAAACTGCCATTAAAGGACTTGCCTGCAGTCGTGCAGGAAGTCTGGGGGAGAGCTGAGTTTGCTTCCTTTGCTACAGCATTGCAGCTCTCTAGGAGTGCAAATCAACTCTTTAAAGCAGAGAGGTGTGTGTGTGTGAAATGAATATTTGGCCTGTGTAGATTGCTCTTAGACTTTCTGGTTTGGGGTGGGTGCTGCAAAAACATTGTCTCATTAGGGATTTGAGAGGTTTTGTTAATTGTAGCAAAGAAGTGTGCTGCTTAGAAATGTGTTGTTACACAGCCTTCTTTCCGCACCTTCCAGTGAATGTCTGAACACAAACAGTTAAAAGTGCCCACAGGCTGGGTCTCATAGGCTGAGGTTTCCTACTGCAGTAGGTGTTCTTGGGCAAGGAACATGGATGGAGAGAAAATGCTGGTCAGTTAGGAGGCTGCTTAAATGGTGCCTGTAACATCATCTGGAAGCTTGGGGGATGTATGAACATCCTATGGCTAGTTTGTCTAGTAAGCACCTGCCCTGAGGAGCAATGCCAGAGTGGTAGTTGTTGAACTGAGTATTACTCCAGCAGCAGGCTGGATAGTAAAGTATGTGCTGGTTTTCCCCCATCCAGCACAGGTAAAACTGGAGCCAGCTATCAGACCATAGATAGTTTTGCCTGGCTGAGCTGATAGCATCATCACCATGAGATGTTTAGTAGAAGGAAGGTGGGAAAGGAACACAAGGTTTTTTTACCT
The DNA here is from genome assembly GCA_013399135.1 of Heliornis fulica. Taxonomy (NCBI): domain Eukaryota; kingdom Metazoa; phylum Chordata; class Aves; order Gruiformes; family Heliornithidae; genus Heliornis; species Heliornis fulica. The sequence goes on along the minus strand of VXBZ01007839.1, from coordinate 424,884 downwards.
TTTTCTGGTGAGTCTAGAACCTTGTGTATTCTGCTCTTCTAAGTGATTCTTGCAGCACTTCTGGACTGCCTTCTTACTGCCACTAGCATCAGAGAAGACATTTAAACTCCCAGCAACCCCTGCCAGTGCCACACTTGTGTGGTGGGCTTCCCGTTCTCCATGAAGACAGCTTGGGTGTTTCTTGATTTGTGGATCTGCAGAGAGCTGGGTTGGCGAGTGTTCATTTGGGTTGGTTGTTGGAGCTGTATTAGGGTAAACAGTGAGGCAGAAAATCAGGAAAGTTCAGCATTTCAGAAGAGATCCCTTCCCAAGCGTAAATTTCATTGTAATTTTGAGAGTAAAGTAATTGCTTATCAGAATCTGATGCCAGAAGTATAGAAACAAGACTGTTGGATGCAGTGAACTGAACAGTGTTCTTTTTCTTGTTAACTAATCTGGCCTGTGATGCCCGTGGAGATGCAGACATTTCCCACATCATGCAGTACTGCAGATGTTCAGTGCCACTTCAGATAAGCCTGCCACTAAAGACAAGCTTGTGCCCACGTCCATTTCATGAATGTTTCATTCATAGGTAGATAATGGCTGTTTCATCAAGGCAAATCTGCCATGCTCTTTCAATGATTATTTAAGGCTAACCTTGGAGGCAGCTTTGTAATGCTGTTAGATAGTCCATGTGGAATAGTCAAAATGTAACGTGTTTAGACATCACAGTGTGTGATGGATGCAGCCTTTGCATGGGAAATATCTGGAAGTCAACTAATGCCCAGTATTTCAGTGTGAAGTAGTGGGGGTGTTAGATTTGTCTCCAGAGTAAAGAGGGAGCAGGTTTGGGCTAGGTGAAGTCGGGATCCAGTTTAGACATTCTGTTAAGAAGTTAAAGTAGGATCTGCTGTTGCAGCAGTGCAGTGAACTGGGCCCTTTAATCTGCTCTAAGGTTGGCAAAGCTTTGGAAGCAACTTCGTGAGGCTGAAATCAGCCATGATTCAGAGTGGGCTTGTTCTCAGCAACCCTTTCTTCTTGACAGATGTGTGTTATGTGGCACAAATTGGCTTTGGATAAAGCTAGTGCTTAGTGGAGAGGTTGTTGTTGAAAGACACAAGTACATCTTGAAAAGGAATGTCCTCTGTCTGACTTTTTTTTATTTTTTTCTGAATAATTAAGGTCATTTATACTTTTGTGAATGTCAAAATGATAGCTTTAAATGTGGATGCAGACTTCTACATGAGGCACACAGTGCCAGTGTGAGCTGGCACAGAGGATGGCTGTTGAGGGCCTCGTACCAGTGTGTGGAACTGAAGTGCTCTGTAGAAGTCAGTTGATGCCCAGTGTGCTGCCATTGTTGCAAAGTGGGTTTGTTGTTTTATGCCTATCTGTTAATTTCTTGTTTCTAAACCCTTTTATCTTGTCACTAGGCTGTTCTTTGGAGTTTATTGCACTCGATTAGGGATCGGTTCTCAGAATCAAGGAGTTAGAAGTGAGATTTGAGATAAGTGAGGCCCATTCGGTGCTGCTTTGGACACCTCCGAAGGGGAAATGGAGTTATCAGGATTGAAAAAGAAGAGTTTGCTAGGACTCAAAGAAAATAATAAAAAATCCAACACTAGGTAATCATTCTGTCCGAATTTTCTAGGCTTAACAAAACTGGGGATGTTACAGGGTACTAGGGTTCTCCCAGTGAGGATGAGGAATTGGAAATGTACCACTTCCTGCGTGAATTTCTGTATTTGAGAATTTCTATATGCTGTAGCTGTCTTTCTCAAAGCTGCTCTGTAATGTAAAATATTTTCCCTTTTCTATAAAGTCCAGCTTTGCCTAATGCCTTAACTGCAGTTATGGTGATCTTGAGTTACATTTGCAGCTCAGTGTTTTGTGTTTGCTGTTCTGTTCTTTGCTTGGGTGTGGGTTTTCTGTTGTTTGTGGTTTTCTGTGTTAAATAATGTCTTCTGCAATTTGTTCTTGAAGGGCTCCCTCACCAACCAAGCGCAAGGACAGGTCTGAAGAGAAATCAAAAGACCGGTCCAAGGATAAAGCAGCTGCTAAGGAATCGGGTGAAAAGGATCGTGGTCGAGATAAGACACGCAAAAGGCGCAGTGCTTCCAGTGGGAGCAGCAGTACCAGGTAGTTACTCTTGCAGACAGTAACAAATTAATAGTGTTTTCAGAACACCAGCTTGGGTTCTGGTATGTTTCGTTCCCTGTGTCACGGACTTATGAAAGTTTGCATTGTGTTAGTCACAGGGCAGTTTTGTCTAACTTCAGGGATTTTTGTTTAGGCATGAATTTCCTTTGGCTGTCTGGTGAGCTGTGGAGCACCAGTTTTCATTGTTCTGACTCTCAGTTGCACTTTCCGTTATTATAGCAAGATTTTCAGTCCTCCTTTTTTGGGTCGTCCATTCATTTTTATTAATGCCGTTCCCCATCAGGTCCCGTTCCAGCTCAACTTCCAGTTCAGGGTCCAGTTCCAGCACTGGTTCTAGTAGTGGCTCTAGCTCCTCTTCTGCTTCAAGCCGCTCTGGGAGCTCCAGCACCTCACGCAGTTCCAGTTCTAGCAGCTCCTCTGGATCTCCAAGTCCCTCCCGACGGAGACATGACAACAGGAGACGCTCTCGTTCCAAGTGAGTTTTATTTGCCTCTAGGAATTACCCAGATGGGTGTGCTCCTCTTGCTTCCAATCAAAACATATGCCCTGTAGGAAGAGAGATTTAAAATTACTCTGTAAAACTAGATTTTTAATGTGATGTTCTGGAGAGGCAGTTGTAATCCATGTTTCCCAGTTGTAATCCATGTTTCCCTAATAGTATGAGGCTGTGTGGGCACTAGATGAGAGTACAGCTCTTTTTATTGCTGTAACTTACAGCCAAGACTAACAGAAAGGGCGGGGCTGAAAACAGTGTGCATGTGTATATGTATGTTCTTACGTATAAAAAATAAAATGGGAGGGTGAGGCAAAAGGAGCATGTCCCTATAAGGGGTAGGAATCAAGCTATGGTAATGTCCACACAGTTTTTCCTTTGGATAATTCCATAGGTGTTGTACTTAAGGCACATAAAATCTACTGAAGTGTTCTAAACCAGCGTGTCTTTTTTATATATCACTCAATTTTTGGACAGTGTCATTAGGGATAAGCATAAATATAAATTTTCTGCATAGTGATTTTTTTTTCCAGATTAAAAGTTACATTCCAGTTTTAATATTGTTTTTTAAACTGCAAAGAAATTGCGATCTGCAGCTACTTAAATAGGGTTTTTTTAACTGTGACTTTTCTGAACTTTGGTAGTAAAGACAGAATACAGAAACAAATCATGGAATGTATTAATTTGCCTGGTTGTGGTATCCTTTGGTTTTGTTTGCCTCAAAAATTAAGTAGATATAATGAGGACAAGAATGTTTTTTTATTTTAACAACTGGGAAGTTCTTTAACTGTGGCCAACAACTTTGAAGAAATATTTGCTAAATTTTGTGTTTGTTATCCTAGTTTCAGCAAAGTTGAAAACTCAAAAAAAGGTTCTCAAATTCCAGAAGGTTCTAAAGTAAAAGCAGACAAACCAAATGCAAGTCATGAGGGGTTTCTAAGTGGAGTACTCCCACCACCATCCCAGCACTTCCTAACCTGTAACTTCTTAAGGAAAAAGATGCCCTTCAAAGAAAGATTGTACTTGTCATGTGATAATGGCTGGATTTTTTATTTTGTCTTGCATGCTCCCTGAAAACTGTAAACATTTTCTGTTGTTAAAATCAGGTCCAAGCCACCGAAGAGAGATGAAAAGGAGCGGAAGAGACGAAGCCCGTCACCCAGACCTACAAAAGTGCATGTTGGAAGGCTCACTAGAAATGTGACCAAGGTAATGCCGTGCTCCCCTGTAATAGCAAGCTTGCCTGCCTCCCTGAGGACACATTAACTGCTTTCCTAAAGCTCACAAGGCTGTATCTCGAGATTCTTGCTAAAAGATCTGAAGAGAGCTGGGTTGGTGGAGTTGTCTTTGCTAGAATGTAGATTTAAAGGTCTTCAGAGATTAAAGGTTTACGGTGCTGAAAAACAACAGTATGTTTTTAAAAACATTAAAGAGTTTTCAGCTGTGGGTGTAAGTTCCCCTTTCAGCTACCCAAGAGGACTTTTACACCAGCTGTGTTTTTGTAGCCAGTGTTGGCATACAGCAGTAATGCTGCAGCAACTGTGAAGGTTTGAAACAGTCTGAGGAGGAACTGAACAGGCAGCAATGAAGAAGGCAATGGCAATCCTGTCCACGCCTGACCAATGAAATATGTCTCTTCCTGATGGGGGCATTGATATAAAGCTAATCTAGTGCAGTGTATGGCTTGGGTTTACTGCTCTGTGTCAGCCTGACCTGGTCAGTAAGCGTGCTCCATTCTGAAGACTTGCTCTTTCTTTGCAGGATCACATCATGGAAATTTTTTCCACTTATGGAAAGATTAAAATGATTGACATGCCAGTTGACAGGCTAAATCCACACCTCTCTAAAGGTTATGCTTATGTGGAGTTTGAGAACCCGGATGATGCTGAGAAAGCCCTGAAACACATGGATGGAGGTAGGTATCAAATGCTTCAAGAAGGCTGGGTGCTTTTGAAGATGTTTGGATCAAAGGAGTTAGATGTGCGAATTAGAGGTGATGGGGAAGCATTTGGGAAAGCGATCTGAGATACTGGTTGTTTTTGGCCCAAATGGCTTTGGCTTTTGTGTGGTTCAGGACAGATCTAAACCATCATAAAACTATAAAAACGGAGTTTTTTCAAAAGAGTTAGAAACTTCTTTAAGTTTCTGTGAAAATCTTCCATGATTAACGTGGGAACTGCAAATTTATGGGATATTAGATGAAGAAGTTTAGTACATACATCGACTTTGTCAAAATAACCCCTGTGTGGGTGGTGGAAATAGGACTGTATGTTGATTCATGCTTCAGTTGCCTGTGACCAAGCTGTGAGTTGCAGTGATGGGATGTGTAGATGTTAGTGTTGGAAAAAGCTTACTTCTGGTTACTCCTTTAAAAGGCCAGATTGATGGTCAGGAGATCACTGCCACAGCTGTGCTGGCACCACGTCCTCGGCCACCTCCCAGACGCTTTAGCCCACCCAGGAGGATGCTGCCACCACCACCAATGTGGCGCAGGTCACCCCCTCGCATGAGGAGAAGGTAAGAGCTGTGGCAATCTGTATTTCCTTCTCTCTAAAACATGGTGCCACTGAAGTACTTGGCATGGGAACAGTTTAATCCTGTTGGACTTCACTTTCCCCTCCCAATGATATTAGCATCTTTTGGCATCATTTGAACTGGGATTGTACTTCTTAACTCATCAGCACTGGGGTGACCTGCTCTGGTCTGCACCCTGAACGCAGTGCTGGAAATGTCAGGTGCTTTCTGGCTGTTCCCTGCAGTCCCTTCTGCATAAATTCCTTGAGGTGAAGTGGGAATGGCAGGAAGCTTTTGGCAGCCTATTCCAGCCACTTGCTCTCTGAAGCCCTTGTGTCTTCCTGCTGCCTTATGTCTGTGAAAGCGCACACGTCCAAAAAGCATCATTGCATCAAGGAAGCAGGTATGCTGTCCCCAAGATGTGACCTGACAGGCACACACCTGTTGTGCAACTTGAGGCTGCTTGACCGTGCTCAAACATGTCATCTGGAGTCTTCTCAGCATCTAGATCAGCTCCTTGATCTTGGATATCTCCTTAAGCTCTTGTCACTAGGAAAAGCAGCTTCTGTTTGAGCCACTTGAACAGATTACAAACAACAGGTTTAAAAGATGAGAAGTAGTGGCTGTGGCACAAAATCTGCTGTCTGTGGTTCCTCCTCTAGAAATGCCTTTACTGAGGTCCAGCAAATGCTAGATTTGGCATTTCCTTTGTTGTTTGCTTTCTTCCCTAGGCTTAACTTTAATCATCCTGTTCATGCCCTGTTAATACTCTGTGCTGGAACCTTGGTGTCATACTGGTAGCTGTACAGATTATGGTACTGAAGATCTTGAAGTGTAACTTAATTCTTTAGTGCCACATTTCCTCAGGAAATTTCCCTGTGATTTGAAAGGGCTCAGTGTCAGTCCATCCTCTGAGCAACACTGTATCGAAGGACTCAAAGCTGACTTGTCAGCTGAAGGAGAATCTGGGTGAACTTGAGCTTGTTTTGCTTGAGGAAGAAGACAAGATTCCCGTCTGTTCTTTGGATAATACTCATTCTTTCAACTTCCTGAAGCAGAGGGAGCACAGCCAGAATATTCCTGCCATGTGCTCCCTGTTTGAGTTTCCTTTTTCCTCTCTGGAGCTTGATGTATTTTGCTGCAGCTTTTTTTTTTTTTTACCCTGGTGAGGGTGGGTTGTTTTTGTTTTGGGGGGGTGGGAAGTTGGTTTTGAGAAGTTGGTCAGTGAGCTGGTAAGTGACTGGAACCTGCTGTCCTTGTCTCCTAATAAAAGCTTTCCCTTTCTTCGCTATCAGGTCCCGGTCTCCTAGGCGCAGATCTCCTGTTCGCCGGCGATCAAGATCCAGATCTCCTGGACGAAGGCGCCATCGCAGCCGCTCCAGCTCAAACTCCTCACGATAAAGCAAAAAGACTGGACAGCTTTTTATTTTTTAACTTAAAACCCATCAGACTAAATATTTTACCTTTTTTTTTTTTTTATAATGGGTTTGGGTGAGGAGTGAGAGAGTGATATAATCCTGGCAGTGAAGGCAACCTAAGAGGAGAGAGCAACAGTTCCTGGCCAGTAGACAGCTTTTGCGTGGGGCTTCTAGTTTCCTGGCATTGAATTGAAATTATTTAAAAATTGCTTTGATTTTTTTTTTTTTTAAAGGCTGCACAAACTTCTAGATCAACAGAAGGAAAGATGTTGCAGCCTCTTTCTCCAGTTATCAGGCTGCTGCTTGGTGATTTCTAAATGCTTAGCACGCTGTACAGATGAGCATGTAAATCTTGAGCTATTTCAGCACCCCTGTATAGTAAGACGGGAAGGCATTTAACTTGATCTCTAGGTGCCAGCACAGGATTTTTCAGAGCAGCTGGAGGCCAGATCTGCCCGAGACTTAAATACCAAGTTGTTGCTTTATTCCAGTTCCCAAACAGATGATTAGTTTCTGCAGATTAAGCTCTTCTGTAACGCATACACCAAGCGTTCGCCTCAGAAACAACGGTCCAGCCTTCCGAACGTGATACTTTAGAAAAGAAGCTGGAAATCTTTAAGAACTGGTTTGTAGCTGCCCCCGTAAGTGATTTCTTTCACCTTTTCTTAAAGGGTTTTGGTAAAAACTTCCTACGCAGTCCCCCGGTGTGAGTGCTTCTGCTTCTTCCAATCGCAGTCAGCGACTGAGCGTCAACCTCAGGAAACTGCAAGGCAGAGAGGGAGGCCCGAGGCCGCGATGCTGTCTGGATCAACTGGGGTTCACAGAGGGAAAGGCAAAGAATTTACCACCTGTTGTACAGTCGATACTATAAAGACTTTTGTTTTGTATAACTTTGTAGCCGTTTGGGCCATGTTGTGTTTGTACCTGTGTAGGACGAGCGACTATCGAATAAAGCAGTAGCGTTCAGAATAACCGGCCTGCCTCGCTCCTTCCCCGGCCCCTTGCTCCGCGCAGAAGCAGTGGGGCCGGCAGCTGCGTTTCCTGGGGGTGGAGGTTGGGGTGAAAGCGGCGCTGCTCCGTCGTGAGGACCCCTCATCCCACAGCGCACCTGTCTCTTTAAGACCGGCGTGGGCGGTGCCGCTCTCTAGCGTCACGCCGGCTGGCGACGCTGATTGGTTCCCGCCGCGGGCGGGCGGAAGTGGGGTGGCCGCCTCGCTGCCCTGAGGGCTCTCGGTCCCTCAGCGCTATGGCGCCGCTGGAGCGCAGTCTGCGGGAGGNCTGGCACGGGCCCCCAGCGCGGCGCGGCCCGAGGGCGAATGGCAGGGCTGCTTCCTGGAGGGGCCGCCTGGCCTTGCCCTCTGCGTCCTGCTGGAAACCCTCGCCTCCCCGGGGTCAGTCCGGCTCGGGTCACGGCCGGGGGGCGGGGGGCTCCCGAGAGCCCGGTGTGAGCCGTGTGTCCGCCGTAGCGGCGGCCTGGAGCGCTGGTCGGGGCGTGTCCCACTCAGCTTGTCTGGGAAAGCGGGCGGGGTGGCTGAGGACGCTCCTCCCGGGGCGCACCGGGCCTGCGGAGGCCTTGCTCTGCCCCGAGCCCCTCGAAGCCCATTGTTTCCAAACCCACACGCAGTATTTGCGTTCCCCGCAGAGGTCACAGAGCTGTCTGAAGTTAAACTGCTGAACATCCTGAAATGATACGGGCTGAGGGAGCTGTGGAGACACAAAGGTTTATAATACCTTTGGGTTTAATCCGGTTTTGATTAAACTTATTTGTGATTGAGCAGCAGTGTTGTAGTGAGACTGTGATGGAAAACCAACGGTGTGTGCTTCCTGTTTTACCAGTTAGAAGGGGCAGGGACTCATTCCAGTTCCTGTCTTCCAGCTCTGGCTCCCATGCGAGGGAGGTCGCTGAGGTACTGGAACGGTTCCTGCAGGAGGGACGGCTTTCGGCTCTGATGTGGGAGGCCTGTCAGCAGCAAGCCCAGGCTGGCTCGCCCGAGGTGCAGGAGGCCCTGCTCAACAAGATTGTGTGTTTACCCGACCATGTGAGCAACAAACTTCAGGGGAAAAACCCACCAGTGTTCTTCCCACAGAACTACTTTCCTCTCTTGGGTGGTGCAATTATCCAGGTCCTGCAGAAGATCTCAGATTCTCTAAGAGGTAAGACTGCAGGAGGGCTGAGCTGTGGAGGTGGCTCTTCTGAAGTGTTTGGTGCCTCACCCCCCCATGGCAGATGCTTGAGATAAAGATAGTGGGTGTTGCAGAGCCTCAGGTCCCTCCTTCAGGCTGAAGTTCATGGTGTTTAAAAGTATCAGATACTGGGATTGAGGAAGATTGCAGAGGCTTTTTAAAATCCTACTATGAGCTGCAATCCTATGAGCTGTCAGATATCATCTATTGCCAGAGTTTATTTGACATCACTTGGTCTGGGCTGAAGTAACTGAACGGCAGATTTAAATGGTACTGAATGAGCCAGTGGCTTTGTTACTCTTGTGGTAAAGTGGGACGTTGCTACTAGGTCTTCTGACTCTCACTGTGTGTAAATAATACCAGGTGCTGTTGTGTTCTGAAGGTGGGTGGTGGAGGGAGGAAGACATGATGTTTGAAGAGAAAAAGTTAATCTTGTATTTCCAGACTTCAGTACTCGTAGAAGGTTGTTTGGAGGATGCTGGTGATGCTCCTGTTGAGCTTGTGTTTGTTTTATCCCAGGTGGCTTGGATTGCTCAATCTCTTTCATTTCCCATGTCCTGGGGAAGGTGTGTGTTCATGGAAGACAGAGTGAGTGTTTTACAGCCCTGCTTTGGAGGGGGGACTGTTCTGGTGTGCTGCTGTGGAAGGGTAACTGTGGTGGTGATCACCAGGGGGAGTGGGAGACTGAACAATTAATGCATTGGGGCTTTGTGAACTGGACTGTACAGGCTGCTCTCTGCTTTCTGAGGCTGCTAGTGTTTCCCTGTCAGCACACCTGACTGATCTGTTCTCTTAAAAATCGCTGAGGTTATTTGCCTTCCCATCCTGCCATTTAGGGTGTAACTATTTTGGAATGCTTTTCAGTCAGAGGTCTGAAGGTGCCTTGTAAAACCAGCATAAATCATTGCCCATGTGTACTAGCCTCATGTGTGTAGCCTTCAGCCTGGCTTTGCTTAGGTCTTTGAAGTCACTGAATGCAGTAGTTATCAAGGCTGGGAAGGAAGAGGGAATATTTTCAGGCTGTTTACTGTGGTGAATGAATATTTTCAAGTTCTTTGGGCAGTTTAGCTCAGTTTTTACCTCCCAAACAATTTGGAACTGCAAACTGTACTTTATCTTCATCTTTTAAGGATCTTGCAGTCAGACCTTGAGTACCAGAACTGCACCAGTTCTGTCCATCTTGTGTGTTTACCAGGGTTTTTTTTTTTCCCCTTCAGAGGAAATTCTGAGCGTTTTGGTACCTCGCCTAACGGATCTCACCAAGTCAGACTGCATCTGGCAGAGAATGTGCTGGCGCTTGGTTGAATGTGTGCCAGACCGCTGGATGGAAGCAGTGGTCCTTGGTTTTGTGCAGATGACACCCAGGTAAGAACTCTGCTTTCCTCCCTGGACCTGAGCAAAGACTGATTTTTTTTTTTTAATTTTTAAAAATTTTTTTGTTCCCCACAAATACTTGTAGAATTGGTTTCTGAAAGGTGCTGACGTGTGTGTTTGTGTAGGTGGTTTCTGACAGTGTTTTTCCCTGAGAGACTCAAGGATTATAGCTCCTTGTTCCCTCTCAGGTAGAGCCTGTGCCATTCCTTAAAGATCTGCATGGTGATATGTAGTGGAAAAAACGAGTGAAAACATTCTTTCCAATTACTGACTCACTTAAAAAGTTTAAAGGTGTTTCAGAGACTTTTGCAAATAGCTGCTCCCAGAATTTCCTGTGATTAGTGGCAGCACGGCAGTAATTCATGGATTCCTAATGTGTTGCTATTACCTTGTCTTGCTAGGGCAGATGTCTTGTCTAGGTTGCTGGGGAACCTGGTGGTGAAAAACAAAAAAGCTCAGTTTGTGGTGACACAGAAGATGCTGCTCTTGCAGTATGGCCACACGGTAAGGACTCTGTACTGAACAGTGGTGTGGTAACGCCTGTTTTTCCAGGGTGCCAATGGTTTTTTAGCTGAGCTCCAGGTCTTTTTTCTTTAATTTTTTTTTTTAATTTTCATTCTGAAATGAGTCCTCAGTCCACATACACCTGAGCTGTTCACTGAGGTGCCCTCAGCCAAATGTAGTGGAGTGGTAAACAGTTGCTTTGAAATCATGGGATTCATGTGCTCTTTTGGGTTGATGGTGATTAACACTTTTGTTTTTCTGGAACCAAATGGCTATTTGCACATAATTTCAGTGTTCTGGGGAGCTGGAAACACGTGGTTATTTTAGAATCTGAAAGAACAGACTGAAAAATCCATGACTCACCTTAAGAGATAAGAATTAGATTGAAGAGATGAGACAAGGGCTGAGATTAAAATTGTTTTAATCTATGCATCTAAGTTTGTCACAAAGTGGTAGGAAGTGTTCTGTGCCTTGTGATGTTCTTGTGAGGGATGTTCTCTTTACTTGGTGTTCTTGTTTGCCTGGGACTGTGCTGATCTGGTTTTGATGGTAGAAATATGCTGTATTCCTGCCCTGTTTTCCCATGTGTTCCATCAGCAGCTGCATATGTGTGTTTTGTTATTTTTTTTTAAATGTGCATACATTTGTGCTTTCTGAGTCTTGTCAACCAGTCCCTTTGAATGAAAAGTTTGATATTGTAAAAATTAAAGCAAGTTAAAGCAAGACTCTTGGATTTCATTGCAGACTGCAGTGCTACAGAACCTCCTTGGCTACCTGTCCCTGGATGGCCAGCGGCGTCCTTTGTTGGTCAAAGTAAGGCTAAGTAATATTGTTGGTGAGGTGTCTGATGGAAAAAATTCTACTCATTGTGTTTGTGGGGTGCACAGTTGTGGTACTTCTCTCATGAACAGCAACAGAAGTGTCTTAAGAGTGGGGGAGGTCCAACAGGTAAATTGTGATATACAAATCCAAGACTTTCTGCACTGTTGGCATTAGATTTTCATATTTAATTGGTAAATTGTCCTTCAAGTAGCAAAACCACTGAGGCTTGGATTCTGACAGATGTCCCACATCCTTCATCCTTCCTCTCCATCCCACTTGTGTGGCTGGGCAGGTAGCAGCAAGCAGTCAAGTTGGTTGAGATCTGTCTGTGAGCTAAATGGTTGATGCTTCAGAACCTCTCTCATTTACCTTGTCCTCAGTGGGCCTGCAGATAATTTCCAAGTAAGCAGTGTGATGACACTTGTAGGACATCTGTATTTCTGGAAACCTCTATTGTTTTTCTTTAATTTGGGTTGGGTTTGTTTTTTCTTTTTGTGTGTGTGTGGTGGTTTTGTTTTTGTTTTTTTGTTTTTTTTCATTAGTTTTTTCTATTATTCTAATTATCCAGAAGTACTGCCAGCCATGTAAGATTGAACTAAAACCATATAATACTGTTTTTGACAATAATACATACTGCTCTGCATATAGTATTTATCACTTCTTAATGAAAAAATCCATTGTGTTTAACAGTATATGAAATGAAGGTGGTGTGGAATCCTCAGCTGGTCAAACTCAGGACCCAAAGCGTACTGTAAAACAGAGTTAGCTCTGTAGGGAGTGAATAGTTCACTGGGAAGCGTGAGGACTAGAGGGCCATCAGAGTATGCAATGTGCTGTATGACAGCAGGTTTCAAAAATGTGATTTTTAAAAAAGATTATTACTATATGCAGAAAAGGTATGGATCATTTCAAGCTCACTTGCGTTCTCTGGTTCAGGTGCTGCAGGAACTGTTGGAGACCTGGGGCAGCAGCAGTGCTGTGAAGCACTCTCCACCTGAGCAGCAGCAGTACATTAGCAAGGCCATCCTTATGTGCCTCTCCCACCTGAAGGAGGCTGAAATCGAGAGCTGCAGACAAGGTGAGGCAGTGGGAGAAGCAGGGCTTCAAGTTGTTCAACAGAAGGTCTGTGAGTAGAAAGCTTTATGGTGCTAATTTATGGATAAGCAAAATTGTCCCATCTTCATGTTGGCAAACAGGGCAGCCTGCTGGAATCCTCGTTTTCTTTACCACTGCTGTAATTCCAAGTGCATAGCCTTAAAATATGAAATGGGAGAGGTGTATCTTCACACTAAGGTTCTTACCTGAAGGGTGGTTTAGCAACCTTAAAGTTTTGTCACAGGAAAACAAGGATTGACTCAGAGTGGGTACAGAAATGGCCTGGTTTGTGCCATTTGGACACATGGGTTTGTTATACTGGTGCTGAAGGGCAGTACTGCCATTGTAGAAAGACAAGTCCCAGTTGCATGTGGTTAGTAGCTAGCAATGCCCTCTCAGGGAACTGGTGTAAAGATGGAGGTTTGTTTATGTCATTGTTTCATGCATTGTTTGTTTCTGATTGGTTTGGTTTTTCCAGAGCTTCTCACAAGCATGATGGAGGGTGTGAAGTGCCACTTGGACAGCAGTCTCCCACAAACGCGGCGTCTGGGAATGATTGTGGCAGAGAGCATTAGTTCGAAAATAAACACTGAGGGCCCTGTCCTGAAGTTTCAGGTGAGGGTTATAGTGAAATCTATGTCTGATGGGCAGGGCTTAATGGAAATAAAGGCTGTAAACCAGATGATCCAGGGTGTTATAGCAAGTTCTAACACGTTACCTGGCCGTTAGAGGAGGCAGTAATGCTTTCTAAAAGCGAGGATGTCTGTTCACACAAGACAGTTGTACACATATCTTGGCCAGGTGACTGAGAGCATAATCTGATGGCAAAGTGCAGGGTAATAAAGAAGTGCTAGAGGATTATCACATTGCTTGAGGGAACTGGAACCTGACTTGGGGAAGTTGAGAGGGAGCTTCAAACCTGAACCAGTGGTGACTCTTCAGTTCCTGACATGGTGGGAACCCCTGCTCTGAGCAGCTGAGATTTTCAAGACTGACATGGGGATACATGCTGTGCTATTTCCAGTAGAGTTTACAGGAATTATGTGATTAAATCACATTAATTCTTTAAAAGCCTACATCATTCCTCATCTTGCATTGCTGATTATTAAATGTTTTAAAGATTGTAAATAACATTCAGACAGAATCTGATCAGACACTACTGTTAAATATAGGGACAGAGATTCAGTTCGGCACGTACCTGCTCTACAGCACAATCACTTTACTGCTGGCAGCACAGTGATTGGAGCAAATAGGATTTGTGTGGGGTCATCTGCTCATGGGTCAGTCTTCATTTGCACACAACCCAAGGGTCAAATGTTGAATGCTGGGCATTCTGGCAATCAGAGTGCAGTAACAGTTATTCTGAATGTCTAGTATGAAGATGATGATGAAGCAAGAGAATTGAAGTCCCTTCTGGTGCAGACTCCATCATCCTGTGTTGTCTCCAGCCTTCCAGATGATGAGTAAGATACTACTACTATTAATTTCTATGCCATCTTTACACCCTTCCCTGTATCTATTTTATACTTACACACTAGAACTGTATGCAGTACTCAAGATGCTTTATATATTTTTAAGCATTATAATGCACCTTATCCTTACAATACAGTAGTTCTGTTAAATTTGTGATCCAAATGGTAGGATGTAGTGAAATTGTTGTGGTTTCTGGGGGCCTTGTGTGCCCCAGGGTGGAATCAAATGGGCCTTTCTGTTCACATCTGGGAGATCTGGCATTTGGGCCATGTGCTCCCAGTCCATTCATCCATGAAGAAAATCTAGCATAGCTGTTGGGCTACAGACTGGTTCTTTGGTGCCTGTAACTTCCACAGCATCTGCTGAGGCTCTTTGAAGCATTTAGTTTTATCAGCATACGAACGAGGCACTTCGTGTGATTGGCAAATGAAGCTGTCCATCACTCCAGTGAAATACAGATTTATTTCCTCCATTTTTAGGGGCATAATCAGCATAGGCAGCAGTTTGAGACAGCCATTTGAGAAGCAGAGAGATGCAGGGGCAATGCCAAAGTCCACTGAAATAGGTAGAGACAGAAAATAAATCTTTATTATTGCATTCATCCCACTAGCAATGATTGAAGCTGTTTCTTACCCATTTCTTCCCTATTCACAGCTTCAAACATGGTGCAGGGTGGTGTGATTCAGTTATCACAGATGAGCCTTTCCTTAGCAGTTCTAGGTTCAAGTTAGTGCATGTGGATCACAGCAAATTATCTAGCCTAAGTTTTATTATCCATTGCTATTCTGTGAAGACATTCTGCTTCTCTTCACCCCTCATCCCATTCTCCTTCCCAGGACCTTGTTCCCTGTGTTGGCCAAGCTAGCTGGCAGGCTGCAGCAGAAATTTCCTGCTGTTCTGTTTGGGTAGCAAGGGTTGATAGTGTGGGTAGTTTCTTGCTTGTCAGGACTTTGATTTAATTTGGTTTAATACTTCTGGCTTTTCACAGCAGAAATGAGAAAGCAGAAGCTGAGCTGCCACTGGTGTTGGAAGGTAACAAGAAATCCCATACAGCGGCCCCTGTGGCACCAGATGAGGAGTCGGATGCTGAGCTGGACAGGTATGGGGCAAGAAGCTGGTAGGAAATGGAAAATATATGGCAAGTTCTAAAGAGCAGACATCAGAAATGAGGTGTCAGTAGCTGTATTTCTTGGGAAATCTTGTGCTTTCTAACCTTGCTCAGCTGAGGGATGCAGCAGAGTGGGATCTTGTGCAGGAAATAGCACACAAGTGTGCTAGTCAGTAATGGGAGCAAAGCCCACTCTGCATTTATTCTGTTAGACTTGGATACGTGTTGCCTGGGCTGTGGATACATCTTCCCATTTTAATAGTGGACCTGCCTTAATCTGTCACTTTGCCAGTATTTAAAGCAATCTTCAGAATCAGCTTCTATTCTTCTGGCCATCTGACTCCTTCCTGCACTTCACCAGGAGATCCAGTTCTGGATCTGGTCACAGAGCTGCTCTTTCACTGAGCTTCAGCAGTGCTGCTGGATGATGTGTGTGGTTCTTCGCTTTTGTGTGGATAGCTGAGGAAAGGAAGAACTTCTCTATCCTTTAACTCCTACCTTTTATTTCTTTTACAGTGATGATGACCTCATCCCTTATGACATGTCAGAGGATAAAGAACTACAGGCTAAGGCTCCTGTTTATATCCGAGACTGTATTGAAGGTAGGAGACCTTGGCCTGGGTCTTCATTTCATACAGGTTTTGGGAGAGTAATCTCTGTGTAGGGTTATTTTTTCTGAGCTAATTGAAGAAGCTGTAGGATATCAGTAATCTGGGCTCAACTGTTGAACTGTAATTTCTGAGCAATTTTCACATATTTCGTAAATGCCGCCCCTACCGCGTCAGTGGTGCCTGTCTGTAACACGACGAGTTGTCAGCAGAAGGGGGTTTGGGGGGATATACCCAAGCACAGCTGTTCTGTTAATAACTTGTGTTCATCTGTTACCTCCAGTCCTGACAGGATCTGAAGATTTGGACAAATGGGAAGCTACAGTCAAGGCTCTCGAGAGCTTGGTTCGAAAGAATCCAGCAGCAACAAGAGAGGTGAAGTCGTATGAGCTAAGTTACCAGTGGGCTGTGAAAGAGGATTGTCCCCTTGCCCTCATGAGGGGACTGTCAGCAGGGTGACATTTGGCAGTTCCAGTGCTGAAATGAAATGTAGTGCAAGTAGAGTTTGCCAGTCACGTGAGGAAGCTCTGTGCTTTGTGCTGGGCAGAAAAAAAACATTAGAAATACAGTTGACAGAGCAGCCACAATTTCCACAGACCAGTTGATTTTAATTTTGGGTTTAATTAGTTTTTTTAATTGAAAGTGAATGTAATTGTTCCCCAACATAAAGGGCTATAAAATCAAATGGATTTCCCTACTTTTTATACATACATGTCTTCTGGAGACAGTAACTGCCTTGTACTGGTCAAGATGAAAGGCTTGGGTGATGGGGAACTTGGTAGAAGGTCACCAACGTGATGAGTGCTCACCTCCACTTGTTAGGGAACACCTGGAGGTGGCAGAGCCACCCTGAGAAAGGGGCAGGTGTGTAGCCTGGTAAACAGTGCTCAGTCTGCTGCTGCTCATCCAGTCAGTTATAGTGACATGTCCCCTGTGTCACGGTGCCACCACTTGCCCAAGAAGCCAAAGTGAATGTGGACAGAGAAATTGGTGCAGAGGTTGTTTGGTGTTTTGAGAAATCTGCCTTGGTGGCATCTAGATTAATGTGTTTTTTCTCCCTCCTAAGTAATGCATGTGTTGTGTTGTCTGTATTCCATACCCTTGTTGTCTTGCTTAAACATTAGAAATGGCGTGTGAACCCTCTGAGAGGAAAAGGAGAACAACAACAAAAAAAAAGACCTGCAGTGGTCTGATTCCTTTTATTTTTTTTCATATTTTGAGCAGGTTAGTGTGGAGCTGGCAAAGATATTGCTGCACCTGGAGGAGAAGACCTGTATTGAAGGATTTGTGGAGCTCCGTCAGAGAGCTCAAGTAGCTGTTTTAACCACAGATCCACTGCCTGTGAGTTCCTTTTACTGCTTTCCTTTGTCCAGTGGAGGCACAGGCAGAAATTTAAGCAGCTGAAGTCTCTTGCTAGCTTGATAGAAGCAGCTGTCAGGATGTGGTAGAATAGCTAGTTCTGACAGCACTTATGTGTTGGTGGACTGTGCACTGAAGAATCCACAACAGATGACTGAAACAGTGGAAGGGAGATTGCAGAGCTGTAGTGGACTGGAGGAGCTGTTTGGAGACTGTTGGCATGAGTATATGTGAAAGGTAAATTACATATGGACGTGCTGCCCTGAAGGGGAGATTGTTTCCCATGGAGGGAAGCTGAGGCACAAAGGACTTCTCTAGAAGAATTGACTTGGTGACTGTAATCATAGAGTCCTGGAGTGGTTTGGGTTGGAAGGGACATCAAATATATTTATTTACAACCCCCTGCCATGGGCAGGGACACCCTCTGCTAACCCAGGGTGCCCAAAGCCCCATCCAATCTGGTTTGAACCCTGCCAGGGATCCAGGAGCCACAGCTTCTCTGGGCACCCTGTGTCTCCCCACCCTGCCCTGGAAGAATTCCTTCCCCATATCTTCCTTCCACACAAACCTGTGTCAGTTTAAAGCCATTACCCCTTGCTCTGTCGGTACAGGCCCTGGTAAAAAGCCCCTCTCCATTTTTCCTATACTCTCCCTTTAAGTTTTGAAAGCCACAGTAAGGTCCTCTTCAAATGCCACAGCTGCCATGGCACTTGCTCTGCACCTCTGCATACAAGGGAGGGAAGAACAGCAAAGTCCCACTTGTCCTTTACTTCTTTTGGGAGAATCCAGAGGTGTCTGGATTTCCCCTATTTGCACCACGTGTCTCATACTCTTGTTAACTGTGAGGAAGCAGCACTTCTGAAGTGGAGTGCTTTAGGAATTAGTGGGAAGGCCGTTTCCAACCTGGATTTATCTTCACCGTGCCCTGATTTTTCTTACAGGTAGCAAAGTACTTGACCTCACAGTTCTACTCCCTGAACTACAGTCTCCGTCAGCGCATGGACATCCTTGATGTGAGTGCTCGTCCCTTCCCATTTCCTGTGCCTCTGTTGCACTGCTGCTGTACCCCTGAGGTGTAATGGTCCTGCCTTTTGTTCCTCATAGGGGAAGGCAGAGGCATGGCAATCTCTTACATTGATATTTGCACTTGGCATTCCCCTCTTCTTTGTAACCCTGCTCTCCCCTGCCATTATGCTGTGATGCTTCCTCACAGAATGTGAAGTATACAAGGGTCATTTGCCTAGGAGAAGCCATTATTCCCCAACACATCAGTAGTCTGCTATATCTGTAATTTATGCACAAGAATCTGCCTGTGATGACCCCTATGTTGTTTCCCATACTGTGTCTGAAGAAGCAGCCACTCTTCTGTTTCAGGGCTAAGTGACCAAGTGGGTGGTCAGTACCTCGGAGTGCATTGGCCCTTTGGGGGTCTGTTACCTTGCTGTCCTTCATTCTAAACCTGCTGTGCTTTTCTGCCTTGCTCTTCCTGTCAGTTTGGGTGCAAGTAACTTTTGCTCTTATGTCCTAATGCAGGTATTACCCCTTCTTAACAGAACCTCTCTCTTTTTCATCTAGGTATTGGTTTTGGCAGCTCAGGAACTGTCCTATCCCAAGTCCCATGGGAAGATCAAGCGTTCTGATGATCCAAAACCTTGTATCCAGCTCCTTTCTGGAAGTGACAGCTCCAAGGACTGGAGAAGAATTGTTGATGAGAGGATCAAAAGCAAGACTCGGAGATTTGCCACGGTGAGGCCAGGGCAGAAACAAACTACTGTTAAATCCAACTAATAAAGGGGCACTAGTTGTTCCTGTAGTTCCATCTGAAAAGAGAAAAATACCTCTATATTTTTCTAAATATCTTAGTATCTGGCTGAATCCTTCAGTGCACAGTACCAACCCTTGTAGTACTGTCCCAGCAGGGAGAGGAAAATCTTCCTCTCCTCACCTTGCATTTGAGGGGTTGTTGTAGCTCTTCTGTATTTGTTCTGATCTTGTCTGGCCGCTGCAGGGAGCTGTAACTGCACCTCTCAGATCCCACAGCACCTTCAGCAGACTGGCTGTCTCTGGTCTGGACTATCTCAGCCTTCCTATTTTTTCAGAAATAATTCAATGCCAGTTTTCTAGTTCCCAGAATTCTGTGGTTCATTCTGGAGAACTTGCTTTCCAAAACTCCTTGATCCCTTCAGTGTTGTTGTTTCTTATATCTAACGTGGCAGCACTGCCCTATATTGTGCTGAATACTCGGATGTGTGAGAGGCTCTGCAGTGGGCATTGAGCCACCCAGTCTGTCAACTCGCAGCCACAGTCGTGCAGACAGGTAGTGGCTGGCAGAGGGATGGCTGCAAGGAATCAGTAGTATTGATTATAGTCCAGTGAAGTGAAGAGTCACACCTGCATTGTGAGTCTAGACTTCATTTTTCTCTTTGACAGGGTCAGTCTCAAATGGAACTGGCTTCTGGCCCAAATGAGTTCAATTCTATTGCTGGACACTTCTTTTTTCCACTGATTCAGCACTTTGACAGGTGAGTGTGGACACCTTGGGATGTGGGCATGGCAGCTGCCACCTGTCTGCACATCAGAGCAGCAGGCTAAAGCCAGGAAGCTGTGTGGGAGCCCAGTGACACCATACTAAAGGGCTTAAAGCTTAGAGAGGAGGGGTTTGTGGTCCCTTGGACTGACTGTGTGAGGTCTTTTGGGACAGGAGTATGTAAGACCTTGCAGAAGTGAAGATCCCTTATGAAAAACACCCCGTGAGCAGGTACACAGGCAGATGACTTTAGCAGTACCAAATCAGTTGTCTGGGCTGGATGTTCACACAGAAACACAGATCTTGGGCTGCAGACTTTAACCAAAGTTAACAGGTTTGGGCCTGTTACCTGAGCTGGTCCTTGTGACCACGTTACAAAGCCAAGTTTATTGTCAGTTCCTGAAGTCCTTGCTTCCCTAAGGCAGGCCAGGTCATTGATTGCATGAGAATCACGATTCTCACAATACCAGTCTCGGTGTGGTGTGTGTGGTATGGCAGTGGTGTAGCTGTGGCATGAAGCTCTTCCTAAGCAAAGCCTGTTGGGAGCATAACTGATGCCTGCTGTAAGGGTAGAGGGTGTTCCTGGTCTGGGAGCAGACAGGGGGTGACTGTGTGATGACTGATGTTGTAGGGGTTTAGGCTTATGGGGGACAGTTTGCCCTGTATAACCACCCTGCCTGTTCCAGACACACTGATCAGCTTCCTCACTGCTGACACTGTGTGTCTTGCACTTACAGGCCTTTGACAACGTTTGACCTTCTGGGGGAAGATCACTTTGTCCTTGGAAGACTGGTCCACACTTTAGCAGTCCTGATGTACTTGGCTGTCAACACTGTGGTAAGAATGGCTGCTTGAGCTTGCAGACAGCAGGAGAAACTTCCAGCCTGCAAGACCAGAGGTGCCTTAGAATCACAGAATCATAGAATGGCTAGGGTTGGAAGGGACTCCCAGAGGTCATCCAGTCCAACCCCTCTGCAAGAAGCAGGGACACCCCCAACTAGATCACGTTGCTCAGGGCCTCATCCAACCTGGCCTTGAACTTCTCCAGGGATGGGGCATCCACCACCTCCCTGGGCAACCTGTTCCAGTGCTCCACCACTCTTACAGTAAAGAACTTCTTTCTAATATCCAATCTAAATCTCCCTCCCTCTATTTTGAAACCATCACCCCTTGTCCTGTCACAACAGGCCCTACTGAACAGCCTCTCCCCATCTTTCTTGTAGGCGAAATAAGGGTGTGCTCTGGGGCCTCCTACTCTTAAGCTGGCAGCAAGATGGATTTGTGCACTAAGAACTTGTGATAAGGGCTGAAAAAATAATAGGAAGTAGACATAGGAGTTGGGTGCCTCTGCACCATCTTCTGCTGCTTCTGGTAGAAAAACTGTCCACTCCTGCGTGAGGTTGGGTGCATCATCTCACGTGGCTGCCCTGGTCTGTAAAGCACAGCTGGCTGTAACCCTGATGTTCACAGGGGTGTCGAGGGTGGTGCAGTAGGGCGGTGTGAATGTGAGGTGCTGCTCAGTGTTGCTGTGTTCATCCTGTTCTGCAGGCAGCGGCTGCAATGGGGAAGGCGCTGCTGGAGTTCGTCTGGGCTCTGCGTTTCCACACTGACGCGTGAGTCCTGTGCTTCTGTGCTTCTGTTTCTAGATGAGCTGCAAGCCAGGCTTGACTAGCCCCTGACTGTCAGTGACTTAGTGCAGTAGCTCTGCTCTTCTCTGGCCTCTTCTTAGGACAGAGCTTGCAACAGTATGCAATTGTTTTCATGTAATGCCAAGGCAGGAACTTGGCTAATGTCTTCTAGTGGAGAGGTAGTTCATGCCTACAGAAGGCATGAAAAATCTCTTCAACAACTATCTGTGTGATAGTTCCATCTGTGGTTATGCAGGGAGCTCTGAAAACTCTAGATTTAATTCCAGCCCTCAAACCTGGAAAGAAATGAGAAAAAATGCTGTAAACATCCAGTTGCTGTTTTATCTCAGAATTGTCCAGGTCTCTGAGTGACACACCCCAGTATGGCAGGGGCTCTGTATGCGAGGCTCTGCCAGCTAGTGCATCGTCACGAAGCAGAAGGAATATGGCAGAAGTCATCAAAAACATTTGAAACTGAGGAGCCCCTGAGGTGAGGACATCAGAGCATGAAGCTGCGGGCTCCAACCAGTTTGCTCTTTCCCCAACAGGTATGTGCGCCAGGGTCTTCTGTCCTCCATCTCCTCCGTGCTCCTCAGTGTCCCCACAGAGCGTCTTCTGGAAGACATGACAGAAGAGCTTTTGGAGACTCAGTCCTGGCTGGGAGGTGAGATGTGGTGGTGTAAGCTTGTGTCTTTCTGGGTGGTGGTGTAGTCTTTGTTCAGCATCTCTTTAATTGTGATGGTGACAGTAATGTCCAGTGTTGTGCACCAGAGGTTTGTGTGATGAGCACATCCACTGGCCCTTGGAAGGCCAGGGGAGATGCCAGCCCACGCTGTGTGCAGCCACATGCAGCTCAGTGTGGCATTTCAGAGTGTGACTGTCCTCACAGCTAACCAAACCTCCCAGGCCACAGGGTGTGACCCCTTTCTCGGGGATCCAACCACCCGTCTCATGACCCACATGACATCCAGGCAGTAACATGTAAGACTTGTAGGGCTGTTTTCCAGCACGTGCACAGAAGGTGTTTCATTAGTGCTAGAAGTAGGAAGATGAGGAGCATGGCCCCTGTCTCCTGACTCCCATCTGCTGATGGCCAGGACAGCTGAAGGAGGACAGCAGGTGACGCTGTGTGCTGCACCCTACACGCCTTCCATCAGCACAGGCTGTGCTGCTGGGGTCGGGTCGCGTAGTGCAGTGTGCAAGAGGAAATAACACTGTCTGCTTTGTAGCTCTGAAGCCTCCACTGCATTGAGTGGTCCTCATGTGATTCCCTGGGTTGGTTTCCTTCACCATTCTCACCCTTGGTGAGTTGGCTTCCCACAGGGAGCAGGCAGGAAGCGACACTGACACAGCGGCCTCTGATCCTTGCAGGTTGTGGAGCTGTGTGCCCTTTAAAAGGAAGAGAGCTGCCTTGTGGGGCCCAAATCTTTACTTTTCCCATGACATGGTGTGCTCTGAGGAATCTGCTTGTCTCGGCACTTCATGCTATTACCAAGTGAAGCCTTTCCAGGAATGTTAAACATGTGTTTTCAGCATGAGGGGCTGCACAGTTGGGTTTTAATGGGCTATTTTTGGAAGGAGGAGGATGACAGAACTAGTAGTGTCTTTGTGTTCCTGTCGGTTGTGCAACAGCCATTTCTCTTGGTGTAGAAATCGCATGGTAGATCCTGGTGGGAATGAGAGCACGGTAAGATCCCAGTTGTGTGTATAGTACAGAGGGGGCAATTGTCCAGGACTACTCAGAAACCTTAAAGAATCAGCTCAGCTCCAGGTCTGGTCAGATATGATTAAATGCAGATTAAAAACTGTGCATCCTTCCAGAGGTGCTTCCTGAAACACACCAGCTCTTTGGGCTGTGCCTTTGCCCTTTGCTGTGAGGCGGCTGGTAAAGCAGCTGTCACTCAGAGGCACTGGACTCCTTCTTGCTGTTCCACCAGGTGCAGTCAGTCACTAGAGACCTGTGCTTGGGGTCGTGCTTGGGACTTGCTATTGCCTCAGGACTCTTTCAGACAACATTTGCAAGAGGTGTTATGTATTAGACCTGTTGTAGCTGGAGAAGTGAGCTGTCAATCATCCAGGAGAAGTCACCCTTTTGGGTTTCAGCTTAAAGCATCCACATTTCTCTTGCTATCACTAAAGCAGAGTGAGGAACAGTGGGCTAGAAATTGTTATCCACGAAGCATTTAGTAGAGATCTGCACCTCTCCTGTTTGTGCTATATCACAGCCCATGCAGGTTGCTGCAGCTGATCATGAGAACGTGCCTGGCTGTTCCTTCCACCTTTGGGCTAGAACCAGAACTGCTCAGTGTAGTGTAAAACATTTCTGCAGTCACCGTCACGGCACTGACCACGGGCACGCTGGGACCCTTCAGCTGGGGACAGAGGCTGGGATCCACCGTGTACTTGTCTGTCACTGTCCTTAATGCTGTGCTGGACCTAGGATTGGAGTAGCCTGGGTTTTCACAGGGAGGGAGGGAACACCTGAACTTGTCTAGGAAATGGTTCCTTTGATTCCTCAGCAGCTGCCTTTGAGGGAATTCCCCACCCCCTGCAAGCGCTGCAGAGCTATGTCATAGGTAAATTTGTTGATGTAAGGACCTGAACTGGGGAGTCCCAGGCTGGTGCCCTGTGCCTGCCTCTCAGTGGCAGCAGTTCAAGGTCCAGTCTCGTGGCAGTCAGGAGCAGTGTCAACACCAGTCTCTTAGCTTTTGGGCTTGTCCTAATCTGTCTTGTAGCCTCCCCCTTTTGCCTCTGTGAGGGAGTATGGCAGCGCCGTGGCGAAGCTCTGGCCGGGCGTATAAATAGCCCCAGTGCCTCCGCATGAGTCATGTGTCTGGGCGCCAGCAGCGCGCTCCGAGCACACGGCTCGTGCGTACAGGATATCCTCACGCAGCCTCGCTGCTCGTCCAGGCTGCCCTGCTCAGACATCCTGCGTGCATCCTGCTGTACTCTGCAGGCCGGCAAGGGCCCCCGAAAGAACAGCTGCTGGGAGCAGCCTCGTGCCCTCCCCTGCATGAAACCTGTAAGAGTTGTGAGTTTATCTGAAGACTAATCGATGAGAGCGTGCTGACACTTGAGGTCTGCATCTTGCTCCCCCATCTGAAGGGCAGCATGGCCACAGATTGAGGAGGGAGCACCGAGTGTTTGGTTAGGTTGCAGGAACTGGCAGACTGTAGGTTTTTGGTTGCAAACCCCAGTTCCAGGAGCAGATCAGCTGTAGGAAGGTTACGTACAGCTCAAGGGCAGGAGTACGAATCCTGCCATGGAGGTTGTCCCATGGTTATCCCAAGGTCAGACAGCTTCTGAGTGCCTCAACCAGCTCTTTGTTTCTGCCACAGGAACGACGTGAGCGTTGTCACAGGGGGGAGCTGGGCTCAGCTATAAACTCAGGCAGCTTCAGATGGTAACACTTGTGTGTCTCTGCCTCCTGGGCTCGCCTGGACTACACTGTGTTTGCTGGTGTGGAACCTGTGGTGGTCAGAGAGCAGCAGAGGAGTGATGGGTGAAGGGCCTTTCTTCCCTTTTTCCAACTAACTGGCTGCTTCTTTTACAGACGTGGTGGAGAAGGATCCCGATGGGGACTGCAGAAGGATGGCCTTGCAGAACTTACTGCTGATGGAGAACCTGAAAAAGAAACTCCAAACCGTCCCTTCCTAGCTGAAGGGTAAAGAAATGACCTTTACCTCATGCTCTTGCCAGCTGGATGTGTGAAGGCAGTGCTGGGGCCTCTTCAGCAGTCACCTGGCTGGAGAAGAGGAAGAAGGGGGAAGGGTGCAGAGCTTTACGCCAGCGAACCTGACTTGACATCTGGGCTTTGTAGTGGAAGCCAATTTGGTGAGCTACTGCTATCCGGTACGGAGTGTACAGATGCAGGAAGGTGCTGCCATCCTCCCCACACCTCCCCAGCCCCCACCCCCAGCTATTTATAACCTTGGCAGGTTTGAGTGCTCTGCTAAAAATACAGGGAAGATCTCATAGCAGGCTTCTTGTCAGAAAAACAGGAGGGCTGGAGAAGGCCACTTACCTCCCGGGACTGTCTGTGACATGCCCATAACAAAGGCTCCCGTGTCTCCTAGCAGTCAGCGTTTGGCAGCACAGTTACTGCTCTGCTGTTCAGAGGGGTGGCTTGGTGGAGGAATGACAGCACTGCTGAGAGGCAAGAGCCCAGGAGCTACACTGACCTTGTGAAAACATGTCAAACCTTAAAGGCTTGATCTAGAGTTGTGCTGTGCTTGGAAGGGAATAAAGCAGGAATTATTCTGTATAATCTCAGTTCAGAAATAAGCTTCTTATAGAGAGTAACTGATGTCCATGGCTTTGGCCTTAAAATCTATCCTCCCCACCCCATTTTCCTGAAAGAATACCACTGAAAAGTGTCATATTGATCCCAAGTGTGAAGCAAGCAGCAAAACAGGAGTAAGAAAAACCACTCTAAGCAGAAGGGCTGGTGTGAGAGTGACTATAAGTACATCTCTGTGGGGTGGGGTAACCGGCTGCAAGGGGAGCAGAACCCTGGTTGCTGATGTTGGGCTTCACTTTACAGTCCTTCTTGGGCAAGGGAAGAAATTCACATCCTGAAATTTGACTTGTAGAGAGAAGCTTGATGTAACTGTGGTGTTTGGGAAGCTTCTCATTAGAAGCTTCACTTGCTCAGAGTGGCCCAGCCTGAGCTGGGAGGGTGGGAACAGGTGACCTCCCGAGGTCCCTTCCAACTCCAACCATTCTGTGATTCCCAGGTTCAGTCCAGATTTTGGGAATGGCAGCTGTGGCCTGTGTGACCCTGTGATGTATGTAACAAAAGCTTTGGGTTGGGAAAGTCTCCCTTCATTGTGCCACTGCAGTTTGACTGCTCCTACCCGAAGGGGACAGCGATTGTTCTCACAGGTTCCGACTTCTAGGAAACAACAAATAATTTGCTATCTCGGTGGGTCACAGATGTACTTGAAAATTTTGTCGGCTCAGGAGTTTCCATCTCAGTTACTCAGCTCTTTCCTGTACTTGGGAAAAGGCCTGAAGTTACAACATGCACCACTTGGGGTTTTCTTTCCACCCCTCAGGTTTATTGAGATACTAAAACCAGTTCCTTTAGAGGATACAGACTTGAATCTTTGTGTGTAGTGTCTGAGATAACGTATTCACTTCAATACTGTGGCTTGTACAGTCAAGCAGGAAAAATAAATTTCTTGGTAATAACCAAAAAGCTTTGTCAGAGTCATGTGTTGCCTGATGATCACTCCTAGGGAGGGCAGGATAAATGACCTAGGATTAAAGTCAACTTGCTGTTTGGTAAATGCACATTATCAAGGGTCCTCCACTTCATCCAACTCTTCTTCTTCCTCTTCTTCCTCTTCCACCTCCTTGTTCTCCATGCTGCCGTGGCGAGTCTGCGCTGGAGCCAGGCTTCGGCTCCGAGGAACTCCTGCTCCTCGGTGGACTGCCTCAATGTTCTCCTGAGTCACGTAGTAGGTCAGGTTTGTGGCTGGAATCCTCTTCTGCATCTCTTGCAGGTACCGGTACGCCTGCAGCAACACAGAGATCACTGCTGGGGTTACTGCTTCTCTGAGTGTCAGCAAAGCGGCAGAGCCCCCACCCCGGTGTGTGGAGGAGCTTTCCTCTGGAGCCCAGCGTGGAGGAGTGCTGACATGGTGACTTCTCATAGTGACTTGTGTCAGTTCTACCTTCTCAGTTGAAGGCAGGGGACTCAAAGGCTGGTTTTACATTCTCCTGACAGCTGGCACGCTCTATCTAAATGATAAAAGCAGAAAAAGGCTCTGGATGCACTGGGCATCCTCGGAGTTTGTACCAGCAGCAGGTTCCAGCTTATCTAGACAATGGGGTGTCACATCAACCTTGAGGAGGTGATTCCCCATTTCCTCAGATGTCTGGGAATGACAAATCTGTTGTTCTTTGGGCAGGTGGCAAATGGAGTAGGGTGTAACTGCTGAGCTATGCACCCATGCAGTCCCTGCTGCTCTTCACTAATGACTGGGAATCTTTAAGGATCCAGCACTAACTATGCTTTATGTCATCTGAGCTTTCTGGTTCTCCTCAGTCCCATGAAACTGAAAACAGATTAGTTTGGATGTCACTCCTGTGGTCTGTACCACCCCCTCCTGAGCAGGGCAGCTCCTGTGAAGGAGCCTTGACTTGGGAACATCTTCCTGTCCCAGGGCCATGCTACACCAAGCTGGCTGGTGTGTATAATACAGGCTCAGCAGAGTGGGAGAACAAACACGAACTTACCGTATGGAATTCCTCTGTCTGCACATAATGTTCAACCAGAAACCCCAAGATGTCGCCGTAGCGGACGGCACTGTCAAAATCTGGCTCTGCCAGGAGCAGTTCACACTGCCGGACGGCCTCCCTGGGATCCTCGGGGTGAACTCTGGTGGAAGAGAGCAAAGGGGAACTGTTAACAATCCGTGGGAGAGCCTCCAGTCTGTCATGTGAAGATGACTGTGCTTCCACAACTGCCTGGCAGTGACACTGTCCTCAGTCCCTGCCCTTGCTCGCGCCTCCGCTGCCTTTCCATCCTCTTGAATGCCAACAGCACTTTCTGAAACCACATCTTGGTTTCCCTGCTAGAAAAATGCAACAGCAGCTTCCAGAAGCAAGTGTGCAGGTTACTACACTGCAGCTACTACCAGAACTTGTCTGCATGTGAGATGATGACAGTGCTGTCAGCAGCTCGCGTGCGCTGAGCCCTGCCGCTCACCGCCGGGCGTGGACAAAGCGCTTGATCAGGGTCATCTTGCTCTGCAGCCGTGCGAGTCTGCTGTCCTGTTCCAGAGGGCGCTGAGCCTTCGCTCTTGAGAGGCACTTGCACGCCTCTGTCAGTGCCCCGAGCGCTTTCTCGTAGTTCTGGTACTCGTCGATTTCGGCCTGCAGGAGGAGAAGCGAGGTGAGTGTCTTGCTCCAAATCTAAGGAAACAAACGCCTTCAGCCGTCACAGGGGGGACGTACCTGAGCACACACATCATAGAAACCTGCCAACAGGTCAAGGGCCTTCCCTTTGGCGTAGAAGCTAATGATGTTCTTCATAATATTGGGGTCCTTACGCCAATCCAGTGACTGCAGATAGTTGGCTGCCATGATATAAATCTCTGCCTGCCTGGAAACTCCGGCAAAGAAGACAATTTTCTCGGTATCTCCAGATTTCAGCAGCGCCCTCATAGCCTGTGGAAAGGGGGTGCATGGGGGAAGAGAAGGAAGAAAACACCACTGTGGATGGAAGCACCTGCTGTGCAAAGGGGCTAGGAAGCCCTGTCTGGACAGTCTGCTGTGTGAAGACTGTTCCAAGGTTTACATCTCAAAACACCCTTCTTGTTCTGAGAAGTCTTTGCATGGCTTGACCTCCTCAGATGATTTTATTTTCTACCTCTCCAGACTGACCTTCAACTTGTTTCCTGCTTGTGTGTATTTCTTGGTTGCCATGTGGTAATTGCCTTGTCTCATGCAGCAGTCGGCAATTTGCTCCAGCAGCTCTCTCCGGGACTCCTCGGAGAGCTCCTTGGAGTCCTTGGAGACCGTCATCTTCTCAGCCATTTCCTCGGTGATGGTCAGGTTCTGCTTCAGGCACAGCTGCAGAGCTTCCTGATACTAATGGAAGTGAGAGAGCAATGAGATGCTGTGAACACTACAGTGACAATTCATGCTGCTTGTGGTGTCACCTACAGAAATTAGGGCATGAAGGCACAGGCAGCAGAAGTGGATGCTCTAGGACAGGGTGTGGTTAAACATCCCAACATCAACTCCAGATCCAGCACACGCTGTCCCCTGTGTTCACTAAGAACACATTTGTTCTCCCATGAAGACCATTGATTCTCACCTGGTTCTCAGGGGTTGGTAGTGTGCCACTGACCTTCCCTCCACTCCGTCTCTTTGAGCGTGACGTTCCCGAGACACAAGTCGGATTTACAAGGCATGGCTGACCATATTAAGGCTTTCAGCAAATAAAACAAATGCAGACATCTGGAAGATTTTTGTTAAGGGTTTTGCTGCTCCCCCTCTAGAACAAATTCTGAGTAGGGAAGGAGACAGTTTTCAGCCCAACCAAAACTGCCATGGACAAAAGGAAGGTACCAGAGCTTGTCCCAAGGGAGTGGGTATAGGGCTGCTCTGGCACCCAATGTGTGGGCAAGGCTGAGCTGCCAGTGCAATAACGAGGGCACAGCAGAAGTGCCCAGAAGTTCTGGTAAGAAGTGATGTGCCTTAACTAACCTTGGGGATATGACAAGAGGGACAGGATGAGCTGTTTTGGGGTGTGTGTTGGGTTTTTGTTGGGGTTTTTTTGTTTGTTTTTTGACTGATGATGTTACAATTCCCCTGTTTTCAAATACACGTGGAGTTTTTCTTTACCCAAGAGTGCAAACTCTGCAAGCTCTCAGGCAGAAATGAGACAAAACTCAGGAAGCCATTTCTGGAGTTGAGCCAGCAGACTGCCACCACAGGAGTCACTGACATGACAGGAAACCTTACACCTTACAAGTGTCTCTTCTTACCTGTCCTACCAGCAAAAGTAAATGTACATGTGTGCGTGTACTCCTGTCGTGCTCCTCTTTACCTATGCACAGGGGGCACCTCAGAAGCTGGAGCTTACCTTCTTGGCTGCCAGCAGCAGCTCCATTGCCTTCTCATACTGAGCATGCTCGATAAAGAAGTCTGAACAACGAGCAAGGAGAGCTGGGTCTGATTTCTCATCCAGGTCTTCAGCAATCAGCTGCAGAGCCCCGAACTGCTGCGTGGCAAAGGCCAGCTCCAGCGCTTTGGAGAAGTGTCCTGCCTGCCAGGTGAAGGAGGAATCTTTAAAGACTTGACAGAGCACTGCAGGGCCAGTTTACACACTGCCCTAGAGTGGGTTACTGGAGTGTCACCCAGTGACAAGAGACACACAGCTCTGCCACGGGGCCCGCTTCAGCTGGTATTTTCCACTAAAAAGAACATTTACCTTGTGGTATAACATGACAGCTCTGTCCATTTGCTCTCCCTTCTCCTCGTAATAGCAGGCTGCCTCTATCATGTCTTCTGGAGAGCTCAGAAGAGCCAGGTTCATCAGCTGATCATCTAAATTGTTCTCCTGTTCACAAGCAAAGATTCAGTTCTAGCAAACAGACATCACTCTGTCTTCTTGCAAGCGTCCACCTTTGTGCTGTCCCACAACAGCCCACCAAGCCCCTCCCTGCCAAACCTTTACCAAGCCAGGTAATTCACTTCAAACAATTTTCTATTGTGATATACAAGAAAATCACACCCCACACAACCCAGCCTTTGTTGATAAGCCTTTTGAAGAAGATGCAGGCAGGAACCAGGAGCATCTTTGTAGCAGGCTGTATCACAGCCCACAGGAGAGGTGGGCACAGCCAACTCGTGCCACTTTCATGCTGTGTGTTGCCAAAGGATCAAGCCCTGCTTTGCTCTGGACACAGTGAAGCTCTGCATACCTTGCACAAGCGGATGGCATTGTTAAATGCCTGTGCCCTGGTGTAGAAATGCACAGCCTGCTTGATCTCCTCCTGACTCTCATACTGCCGGGCCAGGTGATAGGATGCTGCCCAATTCCCCGTCTCGTTCGCTATTTCAGCAGCCTGAGAAGGAAATCACACAGCATCACCTCGTGCCCATGCTCTGCCAGGAAGGAGAAGGCTGTGGAGCAGCTGGGGGGAGGCTGCCTTACCTTCTGAATGTTGCCCTGAAAGCAGTGGACTCGCACCAGGGAAAAATAATCCTGAGCCAGGGCATAGTACTTCAGTGCCGCCTCCATATCTGCCTGGCTCTCCAGATACTGTGCCCACCATTTCCACAGGCTCCTGGAAAAGAACAGAATTACCTGCAGTAGCAGGAGATGCCTGAGGCAACATTTTTCACTCCTGGAGATCCTGAACTCAAACAAATATTGTTTTTTGTTTGGAATGCAGACAAGGCTTTGCCCCCAGCTCAGGGGGGCCGTTCAGAGGGCTGCACTGCAAGGGAAGTCAGCCTAATGCAGCACTTCTCAAGAGAGATGCAGAATAATCCTGGGAAAGCTGCAGGAGCTCACAGTGGGTAAGGCAGGGCTTGAGTTTGTGGCTGAGAGGGTGGTACCTCCCCTTGCCTGCTTTTGCCACAAGTTGTATTTCAGACCTGAACATCCCCGTTGGACAAGGAACAACCATAGCACTGACTTGTCTTTCATCTTGTTGATGTAGTTCTCCAGGGCCTGTAGGTCTTCAGAGAGCATTCGGGGCACCTCGAACCTGTGTGTGTCTGACTTCTCATAGCTGTAGAGAAGAACACATTAGATGTGAAATGATTACCTTGTTATTAGCTCACTTCCTGTGCTAACAACCCATTTAATGTTGACAGCCACAGAGTGACAGCTCTGGTAACGCTGCTTCGTTCCTGTTATTCACTGTGAGACCAGTTGCAGTCTGTGGTCCTGCAAGGCACCTGGAACTGGGGAGGCAGTGTGATCACAGGATGCTAAATGCTTAAAAAAGTACCAGTGATGACACAAAGAACACCCCAGAAACCTCCCCAAGCATCAAGCACATCCCTGTGTGACCTGAAACAGTCACAGAAGCCCTGGTCACCTCATCCAGCCTGGACCTTCTGCCATCCAGTGCAACGCCAGCCTTGCTTCCACTGCCAGGAGATGACTGCACATAGGCCACCATCTCCTGTATGAGTCTCCTCTCGCCTCCCAGCCCACCCTGATCACCTGACAGGTCTGTCTGATCACATCAGAGCTCTGCTTTCTCCTTATATTATTACTGTTATATTGTGATACTTCACATGATACAACTCAGAAAAACAAGACTTCAAGCAACAAACAGGACACATGAAAAATCACCTTCCCTAGTTCTCCAGAGACTCAACAGTCAGAGGAGAGGACCAGGCGCCAGAGGCACCCAAGTCAGACTAAATTCTGCCCAGCAGTTGTGTCCCAGCCTCTCTGGAGCCATGAACAAGTGGTTTTGTCACAGAAAAGGAAGGAAAGGAGGTTCCAGAGCCAAGCACAGGATTGGATATTAGTGGGGTTCAACTGTTAGCCCCGACAGCACATTTCACCTCTCTGATGCTAAGCTGTATTAGCCCAGGAGGGTGCTGGGAAGTTTATACTAAGAAGGCTTTCACTCCAATGAGATAGAAAGCACCAGAAACAGGAAAATAGTTTAGTTAATTATTAGTAGTCATCACCAGACATCCTCCTCAGCCTGCCTCCAGTCTGCCCAGAGAACAAGGCTCCGGGTGCCACAGGCTGGGCCTTACTGAGTGAGCGCGAGGCTGTGCTCTCCCATGGCCTCCAGGTGCTTTGCGTAGTTGTAGTAGGTGGTGCGGAGGTGAACGCGGTCGTGAGCTTCAGCTGTTTCGATGGCCTTCTGCCACTGGTTTGAGGCTTGGTAGAACTTGTTCAGGAGGTCGTAGCGTTGGCAAGCCTTGTACAGCTGCTCTGCATCCTCCTGCAAGGAAAAGGGGGATGACACCTATGAAACATCAGTCAGAGCTAACTGATGTTAGCTCTGACTGATGTTTTCACACCCCCAGCTCCCTCAGCCTCCTCATAGGGCCTGTTCTCCAGACCCTTCCCCAGCTCCCNACACAGTACTCGAGGTGAGGCCTCACCAGTGCAGAATACAGGGGGATTATCACCTCCCTGGTCCTGCTGGCCACACTGTTCCTGATCCAAGCCAGGATGCCACTGGCCCTCTTGGCCACCTGGGCACACTGCTGGCTCATGTTTAGGGGGCTGTCAACCAACACCCCCAGGTCCCTTTCCGCCGAGCTGCTCTCCAGCCACTCCTGCCCAAGACTGTAACGTTGCCTGGGGTTGTTGTGACCAAAGTGCAGGACCCAGCATTTGGCCTTGTTGAACATCATCTTGTTGGCCCCAGCCCAACCATCCAGCCTGTCCAGATCCCTCTGCAGGGCCTTCCTACCCTCCAGCAGATCCACACTTCCACCCAATTTGGTGTCATCTGCAAACTTACTGAGGGTCTATTAGTGCAAGTCATTGTAACGTAATTAAAGTCACATTCAGGCAGGGGGTTACCCCACTGACTGTACAGATCCTGGAATAGCACATGGCTGGGAAACAGGATGTTTATGTGACAATCAGGAGAGCATCAGATCCTGGTGTTCACTGCACAGCACAGACTGGGGGACACACACGCACATCAACAATTACACGCTGCCCTCGGGAGCGTAAACCATGTCAGGAAGGGGAGAGGTGATCATGGGGGGCTACATCTAACAGCCCTGTTGCCTCCCCAGAGGTGAGGTCCAGGAGAAGGTCCTAGGCCACAACTAGGGGCTTGGCAAGAAGGTGTTACGTGCCAGGGGACCCCCTGTGACTCCGAGCAGGTCTCAGAGGTGTGTATCTCAATGCTGATAGTGGGTAAGTGGGATCCACTCCTGGAGAAGATGCTGTAAGTTAAAGACAGAATTAGACCAGGAGGATTTTGCTGATGCTGACGCAAGGGTGAGCAAATTTGGCACTATTATTTTTACACTTTGAGAGGTGCTCCTGTGGAAGGAGCCTTTTCCTGCTCCACCCAACTGCTGTCCAGCTGAGCACTATATTTAGTAAATCAGGATTATCTGTCCAAGACAGAAAAATAGTTTCTGTCTCTTATTGTTTCAAGTTCAGAAAATCATAGAAAGTAGAGATGGAAGATGCCTGCACTGTGATTCTGTGTGAGCTGGAACAGAACTGCATGTGTTCTGCCCCAGTTCCCCTCTACATCTCCAGATTTCAATACCCAGAATAAGGAGTATCAGCACTCATAGATTTCTTTGCCAGGAAGATTTTTCCAAGCCTGTAGTTTAAATTTTCCTTTTCTCCTTCACTTTAACTCAGAATATTTCTCTGTCTGTAGCATTTATACTCTTAAAACAGTTGCAGATTACTAAACACCTTTTTAAGCCAAATTCTAATTATTCATTTCTCAGAGGTTTCCTTGTCTGTGAAATCTTTCCAAGAGCTTAACAATTTGCACCGATTTTTCTCTGAACTTCTTCCAGGTCAGCAACGTTTTTTCTGGTAATGTTGATGATATACTTCAAGGGGGGGGGGGGAAGTCAGTGCTGCAGCTGTAGCTGCAACAAATACCTAGACACGTCCCGCAGCTGAAGCCCCAGGATGCCGTGTCTCATCACACACAGCCCCACACAGATTGATTTGCTGTCAGAGCACCTTGCCTTGTTTATTTTTATCTACTTGGTGATTTCCCATGAACTGTGGGTATTTTATGAATTCCCACTTTTTTCCTCTGCTTTTCTTACAGATCTCTGATGAAGACATTAAATGAAGGTGAGCTGAGTGGAGTACATGTTCTTACTGTTCATCTAACTCAACAGCCCCTGGGCAGTTTTTGATCTACATGATAATAGTGGTCTGAAACCCATTTTAGATCACAGTTCTGCTGGAAGCCAGGGGCAGTGGGTTCAGGCTAAAGACACATGGGAAATGCAAGGTCCAGTTTGGTACGTGTTTCCCACCAGGCTCCAGGTACAGGTACAAGGGACAGTGGCACAGATTATGGAGAGAACAGCCTGACCATGTCCTCCAGCTGTGCTGGATCCAGGCAAGTCACTGCTCACACTCCAAGGGAGAGGTTAGAATGGAAATGTGGGCGACTGTAATAGAGTCAGCACCCCTGGAGCAGCACAATTAGAGTTGTCAGAGCTCTCTACCCCTGCAGGAAACATCAATTTTGCCTAAACTGCTTAAATGCCTTAAGGCAGCCCTTGCTGTCTGGCAGAATGCAGCTTTGGCCTTTCACTCTACAAACAAGCTGGTCAAAATGGAACTTGCATTTCCCATACATTTGCTGGAACACTGTAGCTAGAATATTTTAAAGTGCATCCTTTTCTGTTTGTTTGTTTTAATCCAGTCAACCTAGAATGATTAAACTTGGAAGAATGATGCCCCAAGAAAAGGTTTTCTGTTTAATGCTTCACACACAAACCATCTTTAAAAGATGCTGAATTTCATTCAACAATTCCCTTCATTCAGAAATTTTTCATATAGGAGTAAAGCTCTGACATAAATTATGTGCAGCAGTTAAGGAAACAGCCAAACTAACGTGCTGCCATCCCCTTAGGTGGCTCTGGCTCCTGGCACTCTTACTTCCAGGTACCAGATTCTGCCATGTTCAGTCTCATCTACTCT
This sequence comes from Heliornis fulica, assembly GCA_013399135.1. NCBI lineage: Eukaryota > Metazoa > Chordata > Aves > Gruiformes > Heliornithidae > Heliornis > Heliornis fulica. Next base: position 389,489 of record VXBZ01007839.1, on the reverse strand, counting down.
GAGGAACAGAAAAGGGCTCAGGGGACTGTGGGGGCTCTGGAGTTCAGGGAAAGCCCCAGCTCAGTGCCACAGGAATCGTTCTGCACAGGGTCGTGCAGTGCCAAAGGAGACACCTACTTCCCTAGAGTAAAACCTTCAGGAAAGTACCGTCCTATCTACCCTCCACCACTCCCTGGAAAGCTGCCAATGCATCCCATTCCCCTCCAAGGTTTGTGCACCCCAGATTTTTAAACACGGAGCAGTTTCTGGGTTTTGTGCCCCTAGCTGGGTGGGCAGTCCCGGAGGCGGATTGTCGGCGGGTTTACCAGCATGCCCAGCTGAATGGCCAGCGCTGCCACTCGGGCCTCCTGCTCGGGTTCCTGCTCAGCCTCCCGCAGCGCCTTGGCTCCCCTCGCGTGCCCCATGTTTCCGAGGCAGATCTTGGCCACATCCAGCCTCCGAGTCTTCACACACATGCGAGCCATGTTCTCCCAGACAGCCTTGCTGCAAGGAACGGGAAACAAAAGGAGAGCTGTTATGGTGCCACCTTCAAAGCTTGGGTGCTAAGCAGGCAGGGGGTGAAAGGGAAAACCACCAGCACTCTGGGCACTTGCTGGATGTAACAAAGAGGCTCCCGTTGCTGTGTGGAGATTGAAGAGGAACAGAAATCAGACTCAGGTGTAACAGTTAGTCCTAGAGCTGGAGGCCTTAAGGAGATACCATGGGGTTTGGTTTACACCAATGTCGAAACAAAAGCCACGTGGAAACATTTATCATACACCCATCACTGTGGTTCTTGTGTAGACATTCACCATACTCCCACATCAATATCAGAATTCAAAAGAAAAACCAGGAAGAAATTCTTACATCCATAAACCTGATGCTGGAAATGTCCTGCTGTTGTCTCATGTAGTTCAAGCATGGACCCACCACTAGAAGCCCAACAGCTGCAACCAGCAACAGGGAACAACTGACCAAACCTTCACATCCTAATTTAAAGCTCACATTAAAAATAGCACAAAGCAAAGCTCTGTGATGCTCAGACTGAGAACTCCTCAGGAGAAAGATCTTACCCTTAACACTGCAAAATCATCTGCTGAGGCAGGGGCAGGGACTGGCTGGGCACTGCGCTCCCATGCAGGAGCGTCAGGTCTCAGCATTGCTCAAAGGACCGACTGCAGCACACGGGGTGGCAAACAAAGGTTTTCCTGGGTTCTGTTCAGGTCTGAGGCTCTTCAGAATAAAGTACAGCATGCTTGGTTAATAAAAACCACAAACATTCAAAATAAGGGGTTTTTTTTTGTCTGAACCTTGGCAGAGGGGTGGTCCATCCCATCCTCAGGCACCACCACAGCACAAAATAAGTATCTAAATGATAAAAGCAGAAAAAAATTTTACAAAAGTACAAAAGAAGTGAATTTCACTACAGGTCCCACATCCACAAGCATATCCCTTTCCAGTTCTCCTATGATTAAAATGTTTTTCTCTTCCCTGTAGCTGTGGGAAAGCCCTGCACAAACAGGGGAAAGTGACTAACCGGGAGGCGGCGAGGCAGATGAGCCAGGACGTGCTGTCAAACACACGCGCTAAAGCAGCGCAGGGGAAAATGCTTTTTCCTAAGTTCCTTTACAATTAGAACATCTTTTATTTACAGCTACAACTGGTATAATTTTTTCAGGTAGTAATGAACATAAATAGGTGGCATAAACTTCATGAAGGCCAAACAGTGTAGAAACAGTAAAATGGGATGAGGAGTGGTAAATCAGGGCATGTCTGGGGGGTTTACTGGATTTCTTACATGTGTGTGTCCGTGCTGAGTGTGGCTCACACAGCCCCCTCTCATGCCCTGCTCCACCACATCCAACTTCCCCACGCTGGGGAGCCAAGAGGAACACTGAAGTGGAGCACAGTGCAGTCATTCTGAGCCAGAAAGGCCTCACAAAGACTTCAGCACCAGGTCCTCCAGTGTAAGTCTGTGCATCTCTACTTGCTATAGAAATGCCCATCAGAAGGTGTGATATTAAGTTTTGAAGAGCTGGAATTGGGTTCCCTTTTATTCCAGACCTGGAGAAAGCAGGAAAAGCACCTTTACAGCACATGTGGCTCTGCTAGTGTCACCTGGTACTGATCAACAAAGACCCTGAGTTCTGTCACTATAAGGGACGTCACATCTTGTGTGCGTGGGCCTGGCTGCGCTTTGTGACACACAAGGAGAAGAACCTATTTTCCAAAGCCTGTAGCACACCAGGAGTGGCCAATAGCTCTGTCCCCTTGGGTGAAGGAACACACCCTGTCCTGTGCTTTGTCAAACTGACAAAGTCTGTGAAAGGAAATCAAAATCTTTATCTCCACAGCCTTGACAAGTCAAATTCCTTCAGTGCAAGATGAGTGTTCGTGGGCTTGAACAGACAAGTGGATGAGAGACCTTATTTAGACCCCAGGCAGTGGAAGAGTTGGAATGGAAACAGGCCAAAGAGCTTATTTCAAAGTACCAAGTTAAAAGATAACTGTGCAGACACACAGCAGGACTTAGAAGGCACTACCCATCACCTACCAGCTGCATTATGCTTTCCTGCATGGCAGTGCCTCCTGCCAGCTTCCAAACTTGGAAGGAGCCGCTGCCCCAGGGACCCCTCTCTGGGAGCTCTTGCCACAGGTACCCATGTCTGCTGCAGGCAGTGGCCACCAAGGTGTGCCCAGGGGAGCAGGAGCTCTGCCATCCCACCTCTGCCTCCTCCACTCCAAACCAGTTGCTGAACTGCCCCGAGTGGCTGCAGCAGCGGGGTACTGCACACACCAGAGTCCAGCACTGCGGCCAAACTGGACCAAGATGCTGAACATGGAAGCGTTCACAGTAGAGCAGCACCTGCATGGATTTACCCATCACAGAGACTAAAGCAAGAGACAGGCTAAAAGCAGCTCCCCAGCACAAGTATCTATGAAACATGGAAACATCACTTCCCTCTGACCACCCCTTCTCCTGCCTGTGCCCTCCAGAAGTGCTTGCAGGAACATGTCACCTAATGAACCTGGTCCTGCTCTGTGCAGAGGAGTTCCCGTTTTCCTGCAGGAGAACCCACAACCAAACCTTCTCCCCATGTCCATGTGGAGCTGCAGCAGAGGCTGGTCATCTCCAGCACACATCCCTCACAAGAAGGACACTGCCCTGATAAGGCACAACACCAGTTATTTCCATTTACCTCCTGCTGCAAAACGTTAGAAAACCAGTTCTGCTTTGAGGTGCCATTCATTTTATCACCACGCTCCACACACCTCCAATAAGGCACCCAAGTACTTCTGACACAGCAACAAACTATTTGCTTGCAAAGACCATCTTCATATACATATGTGGTATATCTCTTAATATATTCATGTCTGCATTTGTTATTGGTTCTTAAAAACTAGAAAGACACCAAAGTAACACCACCCCGTGACATGCCAATGATCCAACATTACAGAAACCACACTACCACCCCACACAGGACTCACAGGGGCACCTCCACAGAGCACCAGGACCAAGCCTCGGGTGGGCAATGGTGTGGACTGCGTCTCACTGAAACCACGGAGGGATAATGCAGCAGATCTGCACTCCCAAACCCGGGCCAGGGCCCTGGGACTGACCCACCACAGCTCCTGCAATGAGACCAGGGGACCTTTCACCAAGCCCTCAGTTCTGCATTCAGCCTGAATAGATGCCTCCCCACACCATGGCTGATCAGAGAGAACAGATGCTTCTTATAACACCAGGTTCTGGTTTTTAGAGATTTCCCTTGCAAAAAACCTCATCAGCCTCGCTGGCAGGACTGGGCAGACCTGCAGCAAGGGATGGTTGAGAGGAACAGTCAGGAAGCATCAGCAACAAGTGCTCATGTTTCTCTGGGTCTCAAGAAGACTGAACTTGGCCTTGGCACAGCACAACCTCTCTAGCAAGTGGACACCTCCAGCACTACAGCTGGTCCTGCCCACCAGTTTTTCTGCCCCTTGGGAATGTGGGCAGATAAATACAGGCCTGGTTAAGGAACACGAAACAGGGCGCAGGACAAACCCACAGTTTCTCTCTCAACCACCAGTGTAGTGAGAAAGACAAATCTGTCCTTGTATCCCTAAAAGGCAGCAACTCTTCTCTCCAGGCCTGGCCCCACTGTCACATATAAAATGCCAAGTAATGCTTTACCCTGCCCCCAGCTCATGTGCTGGGAATTTCCTGTTCTTTCCCCCCTCCTCCTGCTCTCCCCCCTGGAAAGCTGCTTGCATCTGTACTTCATCAGCCAAAGCTGGGACCTTAATGAAGGCCAGATGCAGCAAGGGCGAGCAGAGCCATGGGAACGCTCCCCCAGCACAGCTGATCTGCTGCTGCCCCCCAACCCCGTCAACAGCACGACGGGTTCGGGAAGCAAAATCTGACATCTCTTTAGACACAAGTTTTGCCACATATTTGACACAAATGTTTTTTTTGCCTTTATATCTGATCTTTTGCATCTGTTTTTCTAGGAAACTTTGTTTATAGCATCTAAGAGTCTCTCTGCACAGCCCCTTCTGTTCCTGCGTATTTCTCACTCCCTGTTTTTCATGAAAAGATCCAGCAAATGGAGCACTATTTAGAAGTGCTGGAGTTTTATGTCTGAAGCATCTCACTGCAAAATCTCTCTCCCTGTATTTCATGGGGTATATTTGGAAAACGAACATATGTTCTGTCTCTTGCCTCTAAATATCTAGATCAGGAGATAAAAAGGAATCTCTCTTTCCAGTTTGGGCCCCACTGTTGAACAGGATCCCAAGCACTCTGCTTTAAAGGACTACTGCATAATGCAAAGGGGAATACTAATAGAAGCTATAATACCTATAGTGCTAGTATTGTACAGAATATATGGAAAACTATATTATGTATAATATGTAATGGTATATTATTATATCCCAATGGTGCTGTAATACATATATTATCAGCTCCTTACTGCATACATCTACATGGGGTGGGTGGGCGACCCCTGTTGCCTCAGGCACAGCCCAGACTGTTACAAATGGAAACAGATCCAGCAAGTGGGAAAGCTTTGGCTGCCCCAATGGTGGGGACAAGGAGGCCTCATGCCCCGATGCAAAACGAGCTGTACAAGGAATCCAAAGCAGTTCCTCAGTAGCTCAGCCAACCGGGGCCGTGGTGGATGCACCATCCCCACATAAAGTGTTGGCTACAAGACCTTCTGTAATGCCAAGGGCGCCTGGGCTGGCCTGGAGAAACTGGGCACCACCCTTCCCTGGCCTCCACCCGCTGCCTACGTGCCGTTTTCTGTGCAAAGGAAAAGGATGGGACAAAGCAGGTGCTGCTTCCTAAGGAAAATTAACAACATCTAGTACTATTTTTCAAATGTTAATCCCTTTCCTGAATCTTAGTAACTTAAAGTTGCACCTTCCAACCCTTGATAAAACACGTTAGAATAATGGTATCCAAGTTAAATGCACAGCAGTGGGTGATGCTGACCAGATTTATGATCAACTTTCCACACACGTGAGTTGATAGACCGGTGACAGGTCAAGAGCCTCATGCTGGGGACCACAATGGCTTGGACATGGTCAAACGAGACATTTAAGGCTAGCAGGGATGAAAAGCTCATCCTTCAGATCTGCTGTGTAATATTTTATACACACCTATAAAAATGGACACTGATCTTGCAAAATAAATAGTGAGAATGTCAAAATTGGCGGCTCACTGGCTATTCCCCTGTAATCTTAAAAAAACTCAGGACACAAAAAAAATAAAGCTTTATGTGATGTAGCTGTATTACACTAGATGCTTTTAAAATGCATTTATCAGAGTCTGGTTATCCCTGTTTGGTGAGTTTGAAGAGAATAAGGAACTAAAAGGTATGTGAAAAGCTGCATCTTGATAGCATTAATCATACCAAAGGAGTGCTTTTCTGAGAGATATGTCAGGCACTTTTCCTGCAGGATCAAAATGCTGAAAACTATCTAGATTGTTTCTAAAAACTCTTTCCTGGCAGAAACAGAATGTTTTGTAAGGCAAGAAAAGCGTTACAGAATAGTATCTATAATATCACAATAGCTTTGACTATTCCAAATTTCTCCCAATAAAATCAACACCAAACTATACTGTTCAGCACGTACTGTATCAAACAAAACACTTGAGTCCTAAGGAATGTGGTAAGGACCACAATCAAATATAATTCTGCACATTTGTCAGCAGAAGAATGTCTGTTTAGGGGATTTTTAAATTTTAGGGGGTTTAAGAATCAGAAGGATTCCTGGTCTGTTTCATACTGGAAGCACATGATCTCTGAGTGAAGACAATGTCACTGACTATGAACATCCTAACAAGAAACATTTGATGAAAACTGTAACAAAAAATTAATGACTGAGCAATTTTGGTCTAAGCAGGTTACGAAAATTTAACAGATCTTTGCAAAACATTTAATTTTGATTCAGTGCAATCTACTCATTTAGGACATTCCCCAATTTCTTACATCTGTAGACGTTGTTATGAGTTGAACAGAATGATAAAAAGCCATTTGCCTATTAAAAAAAAAAAGAAAAATATTGTGCCCCACATAACCAACTGTAAACAGAATTTGTTAGGCAGTAAGTGGACAAATTCAGTATGAAAGCAATTAGTCATATGATATAATCTAAATTACTGAGATTCTGAAAGTAAAATTACATTTAAGTAACTGATTTCTCACCCAGAAAGACCCCAAATACTTATACGAGTTGTCTGGAGAACTTAAACCCACCACCAAGCATGGAGCAATCAATGAGCCAGCAGCTGCTGCCAGACAAGAACATCCACCCGAAATTTTGTCATGGGGAGAAAATTCATCAGGTGCTTGGTGAGTTACTGCAGCTGCAGCAGTTACTACTGCCTGCATTGCTCCTCAGACAGTCTCCATACTGGTGTGCTACCTGGGCAGGCTGGACACTGCAGTGCTGCTCTGTGAGCCAAGATCAGGTTCCCAGAAAAATTTCCATCACCACAAAACTTAAAGAAGTCCCAAATAATTTTTCATGTGGCAGCCCCTATCAACAGAGAGGCAACATGGATTTAAAATGACTCAGCCTTTTCAGATATTTTACCTGCTCTGGAGTACCTGCTTTGGCAGGGGGTTGGACTCAATGATCTCTTGAAGTCCCTTCCAATCCCTAAAATTCTGTGATTCCATGAATATGACCACCTCAGCAGAGCTGGCTGGATGAAGCATCTGATCTAAGGTCAATTTTGCCACCAAAGTGGCCTCCCCCTCACTGTGTTTTCTGTGGCAGTGAACTGATCCACCTGACTCATCCACATCCATTCCCAGCTGCAACTCACTCCAGAGCCACCCATCCAGCTGCAGCTGCAGCAAGAGGCAATGTGGGAGAAAGAGATATATTTTGTTCCTCTGGGAAAGCTGTCTTCAACACAAACTCGTTGACTTGCATGGATTTGCATATCTAACAGGAAGAATTTCTCAAACCACAAACTCATATATCTCAAATATCTCAAAGCACAAACTAAGGCCATGATGTTTAGATCACCTGGTCCCTTTGATGCTCAAATGACTTAGGATGAATATGATTTATTTTTAATGTTGATGGAATTCAAGAAGTTTGAATATTCTCACACCAAGTAACTGGTGTGGGAAGAGGAAGAGATGTAACTATGTTTTAAAGATTAGGCTGATTTGTTCAGACTTTGTAAAATAAAATTGCCTTTTTTTTACATGTAACATGCAAAGTTTGTGCCCTTGGCACCAGCCCCTCTCCAGCTTTTTGGAGCCCCTTGAGGGACTGAAAAGTGCTCTAAGGTCTTCCCTCAGCCTTTTTCAATCTGAACCACCCTATCTCAGCCTGTCTCCCTCAACCCTCCAGGGGTTTGTCCCATGGTTGTCTAACAAGCAGGTCCCTGAAGAGGCCAAAGTCTGCTCTCCTGAAGTCCATGGCAGCAAGCTTGCTGTGCACCCTCCTCACTGCCCTGGCGAACTTTTAACTCCACCACTGAGCTCTCAGTCAGTTCCTCACCCATCCCCAGGTGGAGCACCACACACTTCAGATGGTCACAGACACAGAGGTAACACCTCATGTCCCCTGCCTGTCCTTCCTAAAAAGGCTGTCCTGTGATCCTCCTCCTGGCCCTGGGCATCTACTGCTGGCACTCGCATCAAACTGGTAGGAGAGGGATGGATTGAGGTTCCTTTCCCCAGGTTACAAAACATGAAATCACAGTCATTGCTGTTAGGAAATTCCTTTGAAGAATGGCAGACCCCAGTATGTTTTTCATATAGAACCACCCCACTTCTAGACACAGAGATGCATATGGAAACGTGACCAACCACAGGAAAAAACAAAACCAAAGATGCTGTACTGCCTCAGAGTACAAAGATGCTCAAAGTACTCAAAGCTTGATTCATTTAAGGATTAAAAATTAACTAAGTGCACTGAGGCTGGGTGAATTCAAAGTTGGATTTGTACACACAGTTCCAATAACTGAAAATGAATATGGAAATGAACCACACTGAAATACTTTCCACTCCTCTCAGCAATTAGTCTTGGAAAATAAAATGTTGATTAAAAAAATTTCCAACCAATTTGTCTATGTGTATTGGGTCAGTACAGATCAGCTGACTAAGAGCAACGTAACATGTGTGGTGAAACAGAGCTGCTACAAAAGTAAATCAGTTTTGAATTGTATTAATGAGCTCGTGTGCCATCATCTCGGGTGGGGGTCAGTGTGGTGCAGCTGCGCCTGGTGATGCAGGTACTTGGCCACGACTTCTCACTACTCCCTCTCCAGGCTGCTGACAAGAATGTCACACCTTCGTTTCACAATCTACTATTTAACACTACACCTTGTACAGTATTTTTTCAGCCTGAAATTCTGACAGGCTCAAATCAACCACAGGCAGAAACGCCCGGAGGGGCAGCCACAGCCACCCAGGAGCTCTTCCAGCAGCAGGACCTGCTGATGGAACCTTGAAATAGGTTCAGCCATGTGGAGAGCTGGTCTGCCTCTGCACAACACCTCTGGAAACATCTGTATTCAGGAACAGTTTGAAATGTCCCCAACAAATCTATTCCAGCTGCTCTCGTTGCAGCTTTGCAGCATCGGTGCTGTGGTCCTGGCTTGCTGTAAGCCCGCTCTGTGCCGGACTGTGACCGAGGGGTGACGTTAAGCAGCTGGGAGAAGCAGCTCTCCCATGCCTGGGCACTGAAGGCAGCGTCCAGCCTTCCAGCGGCACTGCAAACCAGCACACTTCATTCACACCCTAACACTGGCAGCTACCTTTTCAGACACCCTCGTATTTGTTTATCAAGCTTAGGATCTTGAGATTTTATATTCTCTATTTATGTGCCACGCTCCCAGGGTTGCAGAGGAAGGGGGACATCTCTGGACCCCCCCACACACTTCGCTGTCGGCACGCTCTTCACAGCTAACCTCAAACTCGTTTTGCTTGCAGTAAAAAGCTTTCCAAAATCCCTCTCCACAATCCTCCCCTGCAGACATGATGCTCCGAGGGCTGAGTCTGGGGAATTCTGTTTTCCCTTGTGAAGAAGACCTCGGATTTGCTCCCTGCGATGTGCAGCCGGGTCCAACTGCTTTGTGCTGGTGGGAGGGCAGGAGTGAGACGAGGAGGGGGGCTCTCCGAGGGGAGGAGGTACAACTTTAGAAGTCTCCATAGTCTTTTCCTTTCAGGAAACACATCCTGTTAATGTTTGACTGCTGTGGCAGTGGCTCTGTTTGTTGCAGTCGACTACGCCCTGAGACTCACCAAAAACAGCCACAAAAACAGCGATTTCCTCTTCGTGGAGAGGGGGCGGGGGTGGGGGGGGGACCTTTTCCTCACAGCAGTGGCTGTTCTCCAGTCCCTGCACTCGCAGCTCGGATCTTCAGAGAGGGACGCGGCAGAGCAAACTCCTCGAGACACTCCAAGCTCACAGAGCTGCTTTGGACCACAGCATTCGCCTCCTGTTCTGCTTGGCTTTGAGAGAATGACATTTGTCACGGTTTGTGGAATATTCTGAAGTTTTCACCTAAAAAAAAAAAGGCTTTTGGAGCAGCCCTGGTTGACTGAGAGATCCTGGCACGCTCAGCACGCTGCTGACCAGCATCCCTGTCTCTGTCCCAGCTGCAGCTCAGGCTCTCCAGCCTCAAGACTGGATTCTTTCTGGACTCGCCTCGTCTCCCAAGGAATGGACCTCCCTATCGCTCAGTTCATCGCAGGACTGGCATTACTTATCAAAGTACAAGAAGGTGGATAAGCCTAAGCTGGGAAGGACCTAAAAAAAGCTTCTTTCTTTTATGGAATTCTCCTACCTACCTCGCAAGCTTCTCATTTCCTTGATCAGAAACACCTCTGGGATTGACTTTGAGAATGAGCGGTGATGTCCTCTAGCCACTCGTAACATCCTAGTGAAGCTGCCTCCGATCCAAGTTCAATTTCAATGTGCTGCAGCTGATCGAGACCTCGTGTCTTCTGCAAATAAGAGACTGGCAGCAAGCTGACAGTCAGATATGACTGTCCAGAAACTGGTAGCCACAGCTGTCTTGGTAGCCCTGGTCTCACTAATTCTTAACAACGCAGCTGCCTTCACTCCCAACTGGGTGTACCAGACCCTGGAAGACGGGCGTAAGCGCAGCGTGGGGCTCTGGAAGATGTGCTGGCTGGCAGAAAGGAGCAGAGGAGGTGCAAGCACGAGTGCCAGGCATGGGCAAGGGGAGGAGCGCGAGTGTGAAGCCCTGGGCTGGGGTTCGGAGTCAGCTGGGTTCCAGGAGTCCCGCAGTACTGTCAAATGTAAGTTCAATCTCTTCTCTGCTTATGCTAGGTCGCTACTGATATGGTGTACCTGCTCCCCAGGAGATTTGTAGCCTAGCAGAGCATCCTGAAATAACTGTTAACCCTCTGATTCTAAATAGATCAACATTCACCCCCAAATAAATTAATTTGGGAAAATAAGGATAATTATGTCCACCAGTGACAAGCTAAACTCCTCCTCCAGCCAAAAGCAGTAATCTACTATGTGCTGTCTGGTTTATACAGCACATGGAACAATGAACTTTAAAAAAATAACCTGTGAAGTTTAAGTCTAAAGTTTTGAGATATCTGCTGCCTGCTCATCCCTGTTGGGATCCTGCTGTAAGCATATCCCGATATACTTCAACCACAGTTGCTCTGAATACCATAAAGATCAAAAAACCCCAAAGCATTGTGAAGCCACAAGTTATTTCCACCTTCTGTTTACTTCTGTTGGAAGTGCCAGGAGCAGAAAAGATAGAACCCATTTTGGTAAAAACATGTAAAATTGAGCCAGGCCTTAATGTATGCAACTATTCTCAGGATTAAACCACAGTTTGGGTACTACTGGGGGAACATGAAAACCATTAAGCATGGTGAATCTCTCACTTTGCAAATTCAGGCTCATGGGATGTGAAGAACACATAGCTTAAACCGAGCTCACTACACTTTTTGGTGAGATGAATCCTGCAATCCTATGCTGAGAATTATAAAGAGGAATAATAAAGAAGTGCTCATTACTTATCTCGTTCATAACATTAACGGTGCAATGCTGCTTTCATTAAGAAACTAGAGCAGTCTGCACTTGGAATACCTGTGGTCATCTTGGACACCGTGGCCATGACCATGGCTGCCCGTGGTGCCAAGAGGTTTGCTTCTAGCTGGCGTCTGCGCGATCCAGTGCCAGGCGAGGGCTGGGAGCAGCAGTGCCTCCAGGGCCAGTCATCCAGGCAGATCATTCCTTTAACTGCAGCCCTCAAGGAAGTGAATTTAGGAGAACAAATGTCTATATGGTTTGTGCATTGTCAGACTTGAGGATTTTCCAGAGATTGTTACAGTGCCCATAAACAGCACTGCTGCTCCGAAGGTCCATAGCACTAGTAACATAAGGGATCTCAGATTGAATTTTTTTCATGGTTGGAAATGTGAAGAGAGAGCTAAATGCTCTGCTTCTCCTCAAAGCCTCTTATATCCCTCTGGAGACAAAACCAAAGAAATATGAGAGGAATTTCTTTTAAAGAATGCTTCAATGTGGACCCACTCCGGATCATGTTTTCCAACAAAACTCTGCAGTAACATTTTGTGCTCTTTAACTAATAATAAATACCACAGAAACAGAAAATTTTTAAACTGTTACAAAGTCCTAAACCAAACTTACAATTTTTTTTTTAACTGAAAGAACTTTTGTAATGACAAATAATTACAAAAAGGATTAGGCCACTGAAAAAAATTCTTGACGTGTATCTGCAACTTTCTTACTGGAATCACTACCCCAATTAATATTTATAATCCATGTGTTAACTTGCAAGCCATGCATACCACACGTGGGTTTTAAAAGCTCTATAGTCCACAGCAAAATGAGCTCCTGCATATTGAATTTGCATTTGCAGCATTTTAAAGACACAAGCTTGTGTTTCTTGCTATGCACAGGTCAGGAGATGGGTGGTGCTGTAAAGACTGGCACTGGCACAGTTTCATAGAATGGGAGGGCTGCAATTTCTTAAGTCAAATAGAAGGAAAAATGATAGAAAATTTTAAAATTTTAAAGTAATAATTATAGCATGATCAAGTCCAGTCACAGAAATTCTACTTTAAAGGAGGACTTTGAAGCCCAGTGACTCAATTCTATAAGAATAAAGAATGTTTAATCTGGAAACAAAGGGGAAAGAAAAGGCCAATTCTGAATCCTTATAAAGCATTTAACAAAAAATCTTACCTCTAAACCTAAGTAGGAAACAAACTAAGAAAAAAATCTGTTGCACAGATTTTTTTACAAATATGCTTCCACGGATTGTACACATTATCAGTATGAGCCTGATTCTGTATCCATGTTTTTGTCATTTTAAAGAATTTCTCTGATAATAAATCACACCTTGTTTTAGTAATATATATGGCAACCCTCATCTGTCAGTTGTAGAGAAACCCCAGACATATGTGTGTGTATGTATATGCACACATATAAAAAAAATATTTCTTCCTCAGTGGTAAGAATTAACGTGCTGTGCTTTGGATGCCATTTGTAGAACAATGAATTAAAAAAGATGTTCTTTCAACAGCAAGTTATTTATCTCACAGTGCAACAGAAACACTGTAAAAGCTTTGGGAATTTGCTTCCCCATATACTCATAACTTCAGTACAAGTATGGAAATACCAGCACTACTATCAGCAAGCTTGTTCCCTGGCAAAGAGTTGTTAAAACCTGTTTTGCACTGGCTTCCCCTGCCTGCTCTTTCTCCCACTGAAGTCACTGGCAAAGTGTCATTTCAGGAGATATGCTAAAGCTGGGCTGGGGTGTTTTTCTCTTGTCATGTTATAAAAAAAACCAAAATGATTTCTGGGAAATATTATGGAAGTAGCTCATTGTGTCAGGATTTGTGTGCACTTAAACTAAAGTTCAAACATATAATAACTGAAGTTTTGTATATTTTGTGTAAAAGTTACAGTAAATGATTGGTCAAAAGATCATACAGAGAGTCAACAGAAACGTCAATGTGATGGAGAATTTCAGATGAGACGGAGAAAGTCAAATTCTGTACCAAATGCCTCTCTGATCCAGTCCCCCACTAACAGGGCATCAGTGTGAATTATTTCACCAGAACACAAACCACTGGAGCAAGAGGAAAACTAAGGTGTTTGGCTTTCACATGCTATGATGTAAACACTCATCAAGGGTATTAAAGTGTCACACAAGGACCACTGGTATAAATACCAAGTGGCATGACAGACAAAGGAACATTACATATAGCATATTGAGTGATGCAGCATCATACAGGGCCACAAAAGCTACCTTGAGTAGTGAGAAGATGCAGCTATACCACTAGTGATGCCCTCTCAGAGCAAACCAGACCTGCTCAAAGCGACTGTTCCTACACCCTGGTGCAGCACCAGGCCAGTAATACTGTGTTGCACTGTGTGAACACAGTACATTACTTGGAATCAGCTTTGATATTTTTAACCAGGCTACACGGTGCAAATATGCCCTTAAGCCCTACTGTGCTACCAGGCTATCTCTGGGTGGACAGACACTGCTGATTTATTCATTAGCCGAGGTCACAGTCTGTCCCTTTTTGTCTAAAGAACATTATGAACAATGTGGAAACGCAGGAATAGGGAGGGGTTTAAAAGATATAAAAACTTTGCTTAGTTCTTGCAGACTCCAGAAGACATAACGAAAATCCCAACAGTGGGAAGTGGGCATCAACCACAGATGCTGAGAGCAAGATAGCCCTCATGAATTGTAGTTCCTCCAAGGAAGTATAACCCGTGCCAGGGAGAGGCACACTATCACGAGTGACTACGTGACTGCCACAGGGGCCAAATATAAACACCTGTCCAGTGTAAATGTATGATCTGTGCAAACACACGTACGCGATGATCTGTGGTGGCTGAACGCGGCTGCATGGGAGTAAGGAGATGACGTTTGCTTGCAGAGGCAACAGCTCACTTGAGTGCTCGTGTCCACTGTATTTATGTAAACTGCCCACACAGGTCTCTGAAATCTGGCTGGGTGGAAGTCAGGCTGAATCAAACAGCCTAGCATGCCACACACTCATGTTCCTCTGTCAGGATGTACTGACCACGAAAGGAGGAACAGCCACCAGATTAATACAAGCTCAAGTCCTTATCATATACGTGGTTGCCTGGTAGAGTGTTACACAGAGGTGGAAGCAGTGCAGACAGCTGGCAGGCCTGGTGATTTCCTCTCCTAACATCTGCAATACGATCAATATTTAGATAAGTGAAAGAACTGTTTAACAGTGGAGGCCAATTTGCACTCCATCTGGAGGTGCATTGGAAAAGGGTTGGCTCCTCTTTTTAATGCAGATTTTATTATGCTCTGTAATTACTTTGGAAAAGTTGAAAACCTTCTGGGGATACAGGATAGAAAAAATGAGCCCAACAGATAGTTCAATACAGCATGTATTGCTTCACATGCGTTGCACAGGAATATTATCAGAGAAATCAATGTTGGATTACTCTCACTATCAAGACTGAATTCACTTAAAGTGTTAGGAGTGAAAATGGTTATGGAGCTTTTGACAGTTCGAGATTAAATGCATTTAGTACAGGCACCAACACAGTATACCAAGACAGATGTTTATAAACAGGCAAACCATAACACATAGAGAACACTAAATATTCAGACATGACATTCCATGCTCAGATGAGGTCAATCACAAAGTTCCAAAATACCTGAAGGGACGGCAGATTCCACCCATTTGTCCTATCAGAACATAATTTTAATTGTGCTGATGTAGATTGTTTTCTCTCCCCCTCTATTACTACTTCTAAGAGAAAAAGCATAAATTGCATACTTCAGAAAGCTACCCAGGAGAAGGAGTCAAGTCAAACAAAAGACTGCTCTCATTTTTAAGATACCCATTTGGCAACAGAACATACTGCAGATTCCCTGTGCCTGAAAGCTATATGGTTCCTTATGGAGATTTAAGAAGAACAGAGTGAGGGTGAGGCTTCCATTTCAGGATAAAGTCCTGTCCTTACAATAAGACACGCAAAAACATCCTTCTGTGGAATGGGTACAAAGTGATGAAGAAAAAAAATAGATTCAGATCTATGTCACTTTAAAGAAATTAGTGTGTATTCAGACCACCAGAATATATCTGTATCAAGGAAGCTGTGCCTTCCCACAGTCTCTGTTACAGTCATGCAGAGGAGCGCTTAGATACTGCCAGCATCCATTTAGTTCATTTCACAAACACCACTAAAGTCTTTCCATGTATTTCCTAATTCATACTCAAAAAACCCAGCTCATGATGTTAACAACATAAATACAACAAACATAAATCAGCAGAAGAAATTAAATGTTCAGAGACTTCGTAAATAGAGCACAAGTCTGGGAGGCGTAGCATGATGCTGAGAGTCAATAATTACAGTGATTTTTATCGTTCTTATCATCTCATAACTATTTTAACAGCAAATGCTGACTCTCCTACATCTGTGCTGTAAAATGAAGCACGGTGTACTTTACATTTTCATGGTGCTCTTGATATTCAAGGCACAGCTCCAGCTGATTTCCATGTCAGCTGCATAGACTGTTTCTGCACATCTAATCCCAGCTGACAACGCTGACATCCAAAACAAGGGGAACACATCCTCAGTTGCCAAAAGTTTGGCTAAAGTGGATTATTATTTTTTTTTAGAAATATAAAGAAGGGCTGCTTCTAAAATTATTTATCAATACAGAATTCAGTTCTCTAGGCTAGAACTCAACTTTGTGAATAACACAAGCCTAACAGTTAACAAAAGAGAAGCCAAATATAGAATGCTGCCAATCTGAATGGCAGCACTTCAGCTTTTATTGCATTCACTGAATCAGTCAAAGCTCCCATGAAAAAATAGCATAAGCCCATTTAGGTAACAGTGTGGTATTCTGAAGTGGCTTTACGTTTCTCAAGTCCCTGTAATGTGGTTTTTAAAATGACTCCAAAAGGCTGATAAAGCAGAACTCTGCTCTACAAAAGCATGCACTAAGCCCAACCTGAATGGTGGGCAGGCTTCAAACCTTTAGGTTAATGCAGAGCCCTAAGTCTTACTGGTTTTCCAAATGGCTCAGTAACTGGGGCGGGAACGAGGAGTTCACCAGAGCCGTGCAGCAAGGGCTCGAGCTCCAGCAGAGCAAACCCTTTGCTCTCCACTCAGGTGCCTGGTACCACAGAGGCTGGGTGAACTCGCACAAGGACCATGGGCATATCCACCACACTGTGACAACTGTATACTAAGACTTATCAGACTGCTTACTAGTGTGAATATTAATACAGCAGCAGGAGATGCATCCCTTATCTCAGGATAACACCTCAGCAAAATGTCAAGTTCCAGAGGAAAACCATGTACTCTGTTAGAATCTCTTGATTATATTACAGATAATCTAATTACTGACCTAGTTAGATTAAATTTTAACAACAGAATATGATCTCAGCCTGCAGACATCCAGCCCAAGAAGATGAAGTCTAGCAGTTACAAGCAACTGAAAACAGTTTTTTTACAGAAATAAGTGAACTTAAGCTTAAGAAGCGTTACCGGTTTTATCCATAATTATCTAGAAGTCTCTTCTTCAGAAACTCAACCTTTTATCCTCCTTTCCAGAATAAAAAATATTATGCATAAATGAAGACAATCAGATACATCTCAGAACATATAATTCACTAAATAATCAGTAAACAAACCCAAGAACCATAAAAAGGAGACAGCACTGCTAAAATACTTTTCTTAAAATCCCTTTCATCACAAATGTAGCAACCACTGAACTCCTTAAAGTCTGCCTTTTCACACTGACAAGTGAGAAAAGGTTAACAAGTGGGTAGTGTTTAAAAAGCAAGTCAACGATGGGAAGGTTTTATACTCAGAACTCTAGTTCTAGTACTGGAATAATTCTTAAAATCAATACCTGAAAGGCCAATTTTTGAATAAAAGAAAACTGAAGTTACCTAAAACAGTTACTTAACACAAAAGCAATCAAAAGAAACAAAGAAGAAAAATTACAGAAGAGATTTAAAGTATGGATAAACTGAAAGATGTAATCAACTTAGCGGTAATGAATTTCAGCTAAGTCTTGCTAACACCTCAGCTAAGTGTAATGAATTCCTGTCCATCTAATTAGAAAGTTTAAATAGCATTTTTCTGATGTAACAGGTTGTGTGTCCCACAGTGGGGATGTGAGAACAGCATGCTCACAGCCAGCTCCTGCAGCGTAGATGACAGGCAGGACACGGTGAAGATTTCCTGAGCTCTTCAGTCAGTACAATCCCTATACAGTGAGTGAACACACACTCACTGGGCTCTTCCCAGGACTCATAACTTAAAAAATTACAGAAGCTGGACTTAAGTTTGCTCTAAAAGGTTTGTTAGCCAAAAATAATACTTCTCAGGTGAAGTTTTAGACAAATTCTAAAATATTTCAGGCCATTTAGTTTCCTTCATATTCACCCTGTGCTTTAATCAAAGTTTGAATTCCCACTTATGACTATGGGGTTTTTTTTCCCTATATGCAGGCAGAAAAGGGGGGATAAAACCTTCCATTTTAAGCAATTATCATAATCTGATTTTTCAGTGAGATCACCCTTCCTCATTATACCAAAACACCACAAATTACTCTCTGATATGACGAACCTACTTCTGCAAAGCAGAAATAGTCCCAGGGCTATCGTGGAACCTAACAAAACAAAATTGCTGCTTGCAAATAACAAAATCAAATCAACATTTCCAATCCAGATGGATGCATCTGGTCTAGGAAGTGAGCAAGACAACAAGGAATTTGAATTGGTCTCATCCCTGGAGTTTGGGTTTTGACCCTTTACTGATCACAGGGTTTTACACAAAGGAGAATTCATTAGCCAGTACCACCAGCTGTAAAAGAGACACAGCTGGATGCCCCATCCATGAATTAACTACTTCTTAAACCGGGATCCAGATGGACCTCCAGAAAGAAAAAGGCAGAGACTAACATTTTATGTTGATGAACAATGGCTACTTAGAGCAGAGTGTTTTGAAGCTGGAAGGGACTTCAAAGATCATCTAGTTCCAAGCCCTTTCATGGGCAGGGCCACCCTCCACTAGACCACGTTGCCAAAAAAGCCTCATCCAACCTGGCTTTAAACGCTTCCAAGGACGGGCCTTCCACGAGCTCTCTGGTCAACATTTTTGAGCCATTCAGTGCCTACCCCTTTCCAGTTCTCAACAGCCAAGTAGCATCTTGAGAGGTAGGAAAGGTACATATAAAGCCCTCCTTCCCTCACCTATGTCAGATATGAAAAGGAATGACCACCTTCTGCAGTGTTCAGTTCTGTTCTGCTGGAAGCATCCACATCTAACTACAGGAAACCCCTTTCACAGTTCAACTTCAGGAGACAGGTGACATTAACAATAATGACTTCAAATCAACAGATTCTACAAGCTAATGGTTACCACAAATGGCACAAGTAATTGTGCAGAAATTGTAATCATTATGATCCTCTTGTTTTACAAATTGTGGCTAACCTAAGGTCATCCTGCTAAAGTTGATGAAGTCTGCAATGGTCACAGAAAGGTACAACAGGATCATGGCTACCATAAATGAAACAGAAATGCTTGAATTGGTTGACAAGTTCATACTAGTTCAGGGTTGGCTGAGGGTTTACCATCCCCCACAGTCATGGTCTTCCTACACAGGGCTCTGAGGGTCTCAGGGCTTATCCTTAGTGTCAAAGACAGAGGCAAAGGTGGCATTAAATGTCTCTGCTTTGTCTACACCTCTGTGATGACCAGCCTCATCAAGTAACAGACTAATATTATCTCTGGTCCTTCTGTTGTTCTTAAGACAGTTTGAAAGTACCTTCTGTTGTCTTTCACTGTGCTGGCTGGCTTGAACTCTAGTTGATCTTTGGCGACACAAATCTCCTGATAGTGGCGAACAGCATCCCTGTAGTGCCCCTGTGTCACCTGTCCTTGCACCCAACAACCAAATCCCTAAGTTATGGAAGATCTCCACTCAGCCACACTGGGCTTCTGCTCCACCTGTTTGACTTCCCACACTTTGTAATGGCCTGCTCCTATGCTCTTAAGAGATGGCTTTTCAAAAGTGACCATCATTAATGGACCCAAACACCTTCAAAAGCAGATTCCCAAGGGACCTCACTCACTTGCTCCTTCAGCAGCCCAAAATTTGCTCTCCCCCTGTCCAGCCCTGAAGTTTTGCTGGCAGTTTTTCCTCCTATTGCCAACAGTTTGAAACTCAACTACTTCATAGCCACTGTGACCCATACAACCACAAGTCACCACTCTGCCCACAAACTACAGATGTAGGAGGACACCTCTCCCAGTCTGCTTCTGCAGTACCTGCACCAAGAAGTTAACTTCAGTGTGCTTCAGGGATTTCCTGGGCCTGTTTGTGTCCATTATATGATATTCCCAGTTGATGTCTGGGAAGTTAACATCACCCACAAGGACAAGAGCCATTGATTAAGACATATTGCTTAATTCCTTACAGACTGATTCCTCAGTGGCATTGTCCTGTTTGGGTGGTCAATAGTAGACTCTGAAAATAACACTAAATAACATATAAACAAACACTTTTTTAAATGTAACTTTTTACTAATCCATATAAATGATGCCATAACACCTCTTTCAGAACTGCCAAGCCCTTTAGTCTTCATTGCACCTGTTTCACTCATTACACAGATAGAAGTACAAGGGTCTTTCTAGTGCATCATAAATGTTGAAAGAAGGAAAATTTAAGTCCTCTATACAAAACTCCTTGTCGTGGTTTAACTCAGCTGGCAGCTAAAAAAACCACACAGAGCCATTTCCCCACACTCAGTGGAATGGGGGAGAGAATCAAAAAGTAAAAAAAAAAGTAAAACTTGTTTAGAAAAAGGCAGAAAAAGAAAGTAAATTACTAATATTAATATAGCAACAGAAGAATAAGAACAAGTGATGCACAGAACTACAGACCACCCAAAGCCAATGCTCATCTAGCTCATGAGCCAATGTGCCTCCCAGCCCACCCCACACACAGTCACAGACTGGTTTGGGTTGGGAGGGACATTAAAAATCATTACTTCCAACACCCCTACCATGGTCAGGGACACCTTCTGCTAGCCCAGGGTACCCAATGCCCCATCCAGCCTGGCCTTGGACACTGCCAGGGATCCACAGGCAGCTACAGCTTCTCTGGACAGCCTGTGCCAGGGCCTCTCCACCCTTACCAGGAAGGATTTCTTCCTCATATTTCTTCTTGTCCCCCAAACCTTCTCCTCGGGGCTGCTCTCAATCCATTCTCCTCCTAGCCTGTAGTTGTACTTGGGATTACCCCAACCCATCTGCAGGGTCTTGTTGAACTTCATGAGGTTCACACAGGCCTACTTCTCAAGCCTATGAAGGTCCCTCTGGATGGCATTCCTTCCTTCCAGTGTGCTGATCACACCACACAGCTTGGTGTCATCAGCAAACTTGCTGAGGATGCCCCTGATCCCACTGTTCATATCTCCAACAAAGATGTTAAACAATGCTGGTCCCAGTACTGGCCCCAGTGGAACACTGATCTCTACTTGAACATTGAGCCACTAACCACAACTCTTTGAGCATGACCATCCAGGCAGTTCCTTATTCACCAAGTGGTCCATCCATCAAATCCATAACTCCCCAACTTGAAGATAAGGACAGTATCAAATGTTCTGCACAAGTCCAGATAGAAGATATCTGTCACTCTTCCCTTACCCACCAGCACTGTAATCCTACCCTAGAATGCCACCAGATTTCTTGGGCACGATTTGCCCCCAGTGAAGCCATGCTGACTGTCACAAATCACCTCTGTACTTCCCATGTGCCTGAGCACAGTTTCTAGGAGGGTCTGCTCCATGATCTTGCCAGGCACAGAAGTGTCACCAGCCTCTTAGTTTCCTGGGTCTTCATTTCTTCCCCTTTCCTCTCCTAGTTGCCTGGATACCTCCAGCTTCTCACAAGCAGGAGAGTCTAAGCTGAAAAGTCATCAACTGTTTGGCAACCACTAAACCCCCAGTGTATTACCAGCACGATTCACATCCTAAATGCAAAACACAGCACTACAGCTGCTGCTAGGAGGAAAATTACCTTAATCCCTGCTGAAACCAGGACACTCCCACAAAAGAGTAAGATGCTAGCATAAGTCCACAGGATGTTTTCTAGGACAATACAGAAGGAATAGGTGAGAAGAAATTCAGGGTGTTACAGATTTGTCTTTGTGTTGATTATTATTTTAGGGCCTTGAAAACCTATTAATGAACTAAGGTTCCATTTCAGTCAGTGCCACACCAATACAAACCAAACTCCAATCCTGTCCCAAACAATTCTGGGTTGTAATTATAGGTAGAACCTTCACAGGGCAAAAGCCAAGCATCTCCAGTGTGCCATTCCTGGAAATTAGGTGTTTTTCATACTTTTTTTTTTTTTTAATTAAGGGATAGTTATGGGAGCTGTATAACTAAAGGTAAGATTCAATACACAGCCTAAAGAAAATTTTCTTAACCAGACCACAGGGATTGCAGTTAGAGCAAGGGACTGCTGGGAGCAGGAATAATGTCTCAGAATCGTTTTCTATGGACTGACAAATATTATATTCCTGCTCAGACAGTGTTATATGTTCCCAATTCTATCATTTTAACTTTAGGCTTGCTTCTTGTTTCCCTAGTGCAGTTTGACATGATGCGTGCTTGCAACCTCATCGCCACTGTTGCTCTGACTGCTGGCCAGCTCATCTTTGTCCTGGGCCTGATGGAGCTGCCCATCATTTCTCAGGATACCCAGTGGTGGGAGGAGGCCATCGCTGCCGTGTTCCAGCTTGCCAGTAAGTCCAATTGTTTTTACTTACGGAAAAATACTTAGTCTTTATTAAATCCAAGTGAAAAAGAGTTTCTTACTTTATAAATCTTTCAAGTGACAAAGAATAGCAAAAAGGCCTAAATCTAAAAGTAAGCTCATTGTCTCTTAAAAAGCTCTCCCCATGAGATTCTGTAGAACATGAATAGAAGCTTTTATCTTGGCTATATCTGAACGAGTCTTCTGCCAACCAAGAAAAGCAAGCCTTTATTATTTCCTATGAAGCCAGGAAGGCAAACATGAAAGAAATAAACTGGATGCAATGTAATCCCACAATTTAGCAGGACAAAATATGCCAAAGGAGTTGTTTGAAAATAGAGCAGAATGGCTGAGCTAAAACATGATTATCTGCTTTTAGCTGAATTTAACTCAGTGACCATCTGATGGATTTAAGCAATCCAGCTGCAATTAGCAGAATACAAAATTTCTGCAATCTAGCAAAAAAAAAGCTGAGATCAATTAATAACACTGACTGCTATAAATAAAATTACCCAAGCAATTGTCACAGGCAGACTGTATACAGAAATGAATGAGTAAAGAAGGAAATGGTTTTATCACAATTCCATACTGACAGCAACAAACTGCAATAATACCTTTCTTTACATGGAGTCCAATCCTATAAAATATCCATGCATGACACTGTTATTAATGGAGTATAACATTCAGACTGCTTATAAGATTGGATTAAAAAAATCATTATTATTATTTTAAACAACAGGTTATAAGGAAATAACACTATTTCATTTAAAATTTTAATTTCAAATTTAAAAACTGAAAATATTTAGAATGGTATAAAGCCCCTGAGATCTCAAGTTTACACTGCTACAAGTCTAGCCTAGGCCACTTACATATGGTGCTCACAGCAACAAACACCCATTAATGATCATGAGCCTGAAACCCAAACAGGAGGAGGAGACTGCAGAGGTTCTGTTACCCTTAGACCATCCAGGTCACAGGTGCAGCAAGACCCTCAAGCATCAGTCAGTGCTACCAAGAGTCAAGCACATAGTCCTGCCATAACATGACCTCCCCATGGCCTCTCCAGGTACACCCTGGTCTTTGTAACTCTGGATATGCTCTGGACAGCTGACAGTTGGTGAGATGCCTGCTTTACTCTCAGCTCCCTCCGGTCCCCTCCATAACTTGACATGTCTGTTTTTCCCAGAGAGGAAATGCATTCTGGCCCTGTTTAGATGTGTTGTTTCATTGACAAACAGCACAGTGGACAGCCATGTGCCTTTCTTCTATCAAGGCTGCTAATTTTAGACTGGACTTTTTTTTCCTTTTTTTTTTTTTTTTTTTTCTTGTAGCAGTNTCCTGTGGTGGAGTCTGTTTTAAACACAGTCAGAGAGAGACTGAAGGGCGCCAGGATATCCCGACACAGGAGAAGGAAATGCCTGCTATTACCTGTTATGCAAGCTGAACCTTGAAATCCCCAGTGCTGGGAGGGGAGAGGAGAGGAAAGCCAGAGTCAGAATGATTAACAAAACGCTAATGAGAATGGCTGAAGAAGCTGTTGAATCAAGGAGTTCATCTATCTGCCTGCCTGTGTTCAAAAGGTGTGGAGAGATGGATCTGGCAGCTTGTGACAGCTACACAGACAGACATTCACTATATGAATCAAAAGTCTCTCATCTGCAGAAATAATGCAGTGATTTTGGTGTCTATCCCTGCCCCTCTTCTCATCCTTCTTTGTAGTTACACCACACACTCCTTCACCATCATCAGATGGTTTTCTGCCTTGCAGTCAGTAACATGATATTCATTTTGCATCTCATCAAAGTTTCATGTCTAGACAAATTCCTTCCTGATATCCAGAACAATCAACTAAGGTCTTCTGGAACATATGCTTTTGAAAAAAAGGAGTCATCGTATCTGCCAGTATCCCAATATAAAATAGACTTCTGGGAGACCTGCCTATTTTTCCAGGGCAGTGGTACCTCAGCTGCTTCTCTCCTGGGTAACCAGGGACAGTGCTCATAAGACAGGCAGAGCAGAGTACAGCTTGCACTGACAAAAGAGGCTGTTTCCTCTTTCACAGAGCCCAATGTGTGCTCTGTAGCATTGAGCCACTCAGGCTGGTCACAGAAACCAGCCCTGTCCCCCGAGTTCCCTGGATCAGGCCCAGGAGACAGCATGTTATACATTACAGCTGAAATGTCCTCAACGTAAGAAAAGACACGTGCAAATTGTGAGCCAGTCCAGGGTTTCTGTTGCTCTAATGAAGGACTGCTACTGCATCTAGAGACCAAGATTTCTTTACTGAAGGGGATGAGGGCAGCCATCCCTTGTCCTGTAAGCCACAGGTAATACTCAGCCTCAGGGCCCCATTTTGAGATGGTAACCTCACATGTATTTTCAAAGTAAAATAGCAATATTAGGTAAAAACATCAGAACAGTGGATAAAAAGCTTGTATTTAAAAGCATTTTGCCAACAAAGCAACCCAAGACAAATCACTCTTGTGAAGCTCTCTCCTGTTTAATTTTAAGAGTTAAAGGCAATGTATTGTAGGCCAGACAGATCATCTGTGTAAGAAGAACAAGCAATATTTAAGAATGTACATACTTAGATCTTATTAAGTATTTCTTGAGAACTGGGTAATTTCTATTTATTACTCTTTAAAATACCTTATTGAAAACACAAGCAACCACCTCCTGGGTTTTTTTTCCATTTCAAAATCCAAATGATCCAGAGAATTGTTCTGTGATTGCTCATCCTGCCAGAAGTTTGAGGAAAAAATTGTCTTGATTCATGTCCCTCTAATTCCAACCCAACTTCTGTTTGAACTCTAACTTTCATCCTGGAATAGACCAACAAGTGCTGAAGAGAACCACAATGGTCACTGATAAAATGAAATCTAGTATTATGGTGGAAGACTTGAAAATATGGCTCACAATCACCTACATTTTACTTATTTTTAGTCAACATTTACCCACTGAAATGCCATGTGGAGGTTTTATTATAGTTTCCCAAGGTCTAAGAGAAGCCATTTTTGTTTTAGAAAATGAAGTGTACTAAGTATTAAGTTCAAATCAACCATCTCTGATCCCACCAGAGCCTATGCTGACTCTAGGCTCCACCGCTTTTTCACTTCTGCCACCTGCACAAGCATTTGACAGCCATTCAAAAAGGATGGACCTTTGACAGAAAATAAAGCCCCAGGAAGCAAAGAGGAAGGAAAGAAGAGAGGAAACAGCATTGCTCCTGGGACAGCAATGGGATTCACACAGCTCCAAAGCTCCACAACCTCACACCTCCCAGTTAACAGGAAAGAGAGCTGTTTGCTTTGGAAAAGGCATGTTGTGAAAATGGAACCAGTGTTGTATGTGGAATTTTGTGTCTATGCTCAGAAAATTCCCTCTAGAGCATTTTGAGTTTTCTGGTTTTTTCCCAAGAAACAGTTGCAAACCCAGTGTGCTGAATATAGGATGGACTGAGAGAAGAGCAGCTGGAAAGGGAAATCCATACAAACAGGATAAGGAATAAAAGGCACTTAAGCAGAAACCTACCAGACTGGATCAGACCCTAAAGGAGTCTAGCCAAGCCTCACATCTTGTCCAAAGGTGATTATCAGAGACTTTACAGGGAAATGTTAGAAACATGATGGAGAATTTTCAGAATAAAACAACCTGTACATTAAATCTCATCCTAGATTCTAACAGTCCAAAATTGGAATAAACCTGACACACAGTGATTAATATTCTCGACGATCCATTTTCAGCATTAAAATATTTTCATACATAATACTCCGAAGATGAAAAAGATTTGTGTTCCTGTTAAGCCTGCCACTGACAGCAAAATAAATTGCAATCTCTCCTCTCAAATTTCAAGCACTGCAGTCCAGCTTTTCCTACTGTGTTTTTCTGCTGATGCTGTATTTCATTCCAGACCCCTAACACATCACAGGAAATCTGAGTTCACACATGGTCTCATTTTTATGCTATTAAACCTAAATCAAACAATTGTGACCATTTACTTTCTCTCTTCTTTATGGGTACTACAACTTTAAACTGGTTGACATCCACAAGATCTTAATGCAGAACAGACCAGTAAAGCAGCCATTGGAGAATACAGCTGAAGATATTCACAACAGCAATGTGAGCCTGATTTCTGTATTACTTCCTTCCACCTTTTTCCTTCATGACACCCTCAAGCTAGATCTGTTCTAAGATGAAATCTATGGAGCTGTAAACCTAATACTTCCTGAAAAGGAAGCGAATAAATGAGACACTGTAAATAACCTAAAAAGCATAACAAAAAGACTTGACTGCCTGATTTGTTTTCATTATTTCTCAATTTTATTTCATCTCAGTGCCAAACTTGCATGTTCTTTTTGTGAATTGCAGACCTCACACCAAAAAGTGATCTTGTTTTCACGCCTTTGCAAAGATCTTAAAATATGGAAGCCTATCCCACTTATTTGGACAGAAATGGTTTGCATGATCAGCTGAACCAGCAAACTGGGAAGGGTTGTAGCTCACAAGCAGGTATAGCTGCAGCAAGATTCTTCATGTTTAAATGCCATTATAAGTAGCAGGAAATTTGTTGTGGTAACTCAATGTCAAGGAAACACATTCTGATTAGAAATATGGTAAAAAAAATGTACTACCAAATAAAGCTAATTTGGATATGCAAGTATAAGAAACATGTTTTATGACAGATACAGGGTTATAAATCATGCAGAAAGAAGCATGTGAAAAGTTCTTCAGCTCAAATACTCACTTTATTGCTTATGAACTTGAATACTATAAATACAGAAAAATGTCTCCAAAGAAGTTTCAAACTGAATTGCTTGGCTAGATCCACCATTATGCAACTCTTCGCTTTGATGCATCAGAAGATGGACAGAGCACTTGAAAAATGGAAGCAGCTCCTCCCTAAAGACATAAGACACCTGCTGAAACTTCCAGGAGGATCCCTTGCCAATGGCTGGTATCTCTGTCCAACCTCTCTGCACAGGTTGCTTTCACTCAGGCTGACAGGAGCCCCTACCTGTGTCTGACAGGAAGTTTACTGCAATCAAAAGCTGATCTTTCATCGACTCCAGCTACCTCTGAACGCGAGGTACCAAGCAATGTTTGCAGCTGGCCTCCAGTGTGAAATCCTGTATATTTATCTTTTTTTAAAACAGCTGTCTAACTGGAATTATGCTCAAGATATAGGGAATGCTTTTCAGTCCAAGAACTGGCATAATTTCTAAAGAAACCTCCAAAAGGTAATCAAGACAAGAGGGTTCACTGTCAGTAGATGTAAACATGTTAAAAGGTGCTCTGCACTTCCCTTTGAAGATTTCCATCCCCGCTAAAGTAGAATTAATTGCCTTATGCTGACTAAATCTTCCTACCTTTTCAGGTTAAAGACTTAGTGGGTCTGCCATATACAAAGAACACCATGGAAAGTCACTTTAATTCAGTGATGAAAAGTAAAGGATGAGAGAGTCTTATTGTGCCTGGGAAGCTTTGCTACTCATAACTTGTTTGATTTTTAAGAGATGTTATGTTCTACCAAAATCCCTGGAAGGGAAATTTTATTGTAAACAAAGCACAACTGAAAACTCAGACTGCTAAAGTCACTGAAGCATTGTAAATTAGAGCAAGAATTTGCCTACAGTTTTCACAGCCAGGCACTACAACAAAGAGCACACGCTGTTACAGAAGCTTCACATTTGCCTTGCACTGTAACAACTCTCTGTAACAACAGGAAAAGGTGTTAATTGATTAATCATTTGTATCAAGCCCTATAGTGATCACACTTTGAGAATCTGTCTCACTTTGATAAATACAGTTGAGCTCCTACAAGCAGCTTATTCAGGCTTGTGACTCCGTGCAGCTAAATCATTCCCTGTAAACGTTTATGTTTAAAATATGTAGAGAAGGGGAGTGAAAAATTTCCCCTCCACGTTTGCAGTTTTGTTGCCCAGGCGTGGGTTGTGAATTCTGAACAACAGTCTGGCTGCTTTATTTTCCTCCTTCTCCCTCTTCCTGGCAGCAAAAGTCATCCTATATGACAAGCTGTGAAGAGGAGGATGAGAACTCCCAGTACAGACTTCCCACTGACCCAGAAAAAACATAATGTAGATTTCTTCAACTGTGTTATCAATGTTCTAATAAAAAGGACTAATGTGAATCAAGAGATGTCTGGGAGGAAAAAAAAAAAAAAACAAAACCCCACAACAAGCCAAAACTATGAAAGAAGTAAAAAAAAATGACTATGAGAGTTCTTTTAAAACAAAAAAATCTTGTTGGCTTGCAGCCAGCTACAGTCAAACAGGAAATTCAGTATACAGATCTGAAATGTAAGTTCAAAAAGTAACATTCTCCCAACCCACCCCCACTCTCACAGTCAATACTGTCCCAACCAAAAGTCTTCCTAGTGAATTCGTTATCTGTTTCCTTCCCCAGCGGAAAAGCCCCCCCCATCCAGGGTTGTTTTGCTACGGATGGGAAACAACTAGAGATAAACAGCAGCTCTATGGGAAAATAAAGAACTTTAAGTAATCTCATCAGGATTTTTAGTACAGAGGTGGCCTCTGTGCAGACTTTAGACAATACACAATAAAGTGATCCGAAATTGATTGACGTACAAAGGAAATTAATTCAGGGAAATTCAGCCACGCATCTAAAAGTCTTGTCATCACCACAAAACTGAAATGAAAACCAGGTGAAAATGTTTAATATTCTCATTAACTACACTTAAAAAAATATTTCTCATCTTCAGCCCTCCTCAAACTGCACTCTAAGAGATCTAGAAGATTGATGTCAAGTGGAGTAATTTTCTGGTTCTTTTCATTTGAGTTACCTATGGGAGGTAGTCTGGGATGTCACCTGTCTCCCTCCGGGTGTTTTATTGGAATTCTGAAACTAAGCTCAAACATTATTGTTCAATGTTACAAATGTCTGTCTAAAAACTGAATAGTCATCACAGACAGCTTTAGTCATGCAGACAGAATCTATTCTTAATACAAGGTTTATTTTTATAGGTGTACTTCTAACTGTTCTGAATACAGAGCCAAATTCTGCACTCCCCGAGTTAGACCCATATTACACAACCATCAGCTGAATTCCAGCACTGTTCTTCCTACACCAAATTCTCACAGAAGTGTTAAATACTAATTGAATATTTAACACTATTCAAAAAGCAACAAATTAAAATGTTATCAAAGATTTCCCAATGCTAATAACACTCATAGTAAGCAAAAAAGGAGATAGCAATATAATGAAAATGCTCTGATTAGTGGCTACATTAGTAAAACCAGAATATTATTCAAATTTCAGCTTCATTCTCTTTCCTTACAGGAACTGAGTATTATTGCATCTCTACATTAGGGGTTGCAGCCAAATTACACAGAAAATTATTTGTAAGGCTTCATTCAAACCTGGAAGACACGACTCCTCAGGTACAGCCATATAACAGTCCATTGGAAAAAAAAATTTTAAATTTCTTTTCCCTAAGATGGGGGAACCACTGAGGGAGAAGGGCCAGTCCTGCACAAATACTGAATGTGTTTGCCCAGACATTTAGAGAACAGACGGGATGCTAAATATTCCATCCTAAGTCTTGGCTGGTGTACAAGACGACCACTCTAAGGGCAAGGAAAACATAAGTAGTACATTGGAACACTTTGCTTCAAGAAGTTTAACTTTCATTAACTTACTGTTGACCATTGGACTAGATGATTTTGGTGGTCTTTTCCAACCTTAATAATTCTATGATTCCATCCAAAATCTCTCCAAGCAGACTTTGGGTTTTTTTTTGCACATCATCATCTTTACAAAAGCAGCATTCATTGAAATTTAGATAAGATTTCTCCCTTTGCTCTTCATTTCCTGTGTTTATAAACCCAGTATCAGGTCATGCTAATACAAAATAAGAATGCTGGAAAAGAATGTTCACAGTGACAGCTTTATTCCAGAGTTCACTTACACTGGCAGAACTGTAAAACTAATTGTGGAAACTCTACAGTAACATACTTCCAACTCTCCCACCACTGTCATATTTTTCTCTCTTCTTAAATGTCAGTTCCTGTCTAGCCTACGGCAAACTATTCTAAACAGATCCTACATTTTTGAATCAAGAGCTCCAGTGACTCATTCCTGCTATCTGCCAAGTTGGGGAGCTCTTAAACCCATTATGGAAACCCAGTTCCCCCCCACTCAGACATTGGCACAGAACACCAAAAAGAAAGAAACCCTCTTGCATGACTGGCTGCTCATCTGATCAGGGTTCAGCAAAGGGCCTGCGAAGGGAAATAGTCTTGCTAACATAAATAGTTTTATTTTGGGACCTGTAAGGAAGCCTTAGTGCTTTTTCCTGGTGGATAATCTCTCCATGGGATGGAAGAGAGCTTATGAAGGTGACTGGTGTAAGCATGGAGATGTGCAACCATTTAGGACAGTAATTAGTTTTAAATGATACGCAAGCAAGAAAGAAAATGCTATGTAATTTAATTAAAAGCTGGGTATTTGAGAGGCGGAAAAGTTTAACTATTTTAACTATAGAAAATATTCCTACACCATTTATTTACTCCTGCTGTGCCATAAAGGAATGTATACTGCATAGACCATTTCCGCTGGGTTCAGCTAAGTGAGCAAAGAATGGGGCAAAACTCATGCCCAAAGAAGTACAGCTCTCACACACCACAAACCCTAAAGGTTCCTCCAGCATGTTTGCACAAGCAGACCTGACTTTCAGTAAAGAAAGTGCAAGTGCTAATCATCTGTTACCTCTATAAGCTAAAGGTAGAGTAAGTCCTCGTAAACCTGCAGTGGGAAAGCACCAGCCACGCTTCAGTAACTGGATTCAGTAACTGGAAATGAAGCATCAGGGTTACCCTATGTAACTGGTGTTCCTGAACACAGCTCCCTCTGCCAGGAGAGCCTCTAAGTAATAATGCAAGACTGTAAGTACTTACAACTGTCCCAAAGAGGTACCTGTAAGTGGTCACTGGTACAAACAGCTTAGGTTCAAAGTTATTCCTCTTTAAGATTCCATGATCTGCTTTAAATGGATTCTCTGTGCAAGTGTATGTGAACTGGAAAAGAGTTCTGGAAGGAAAACTGATCACACAAAGGTTTGTCATGTGCCAGAGTCATCAGTAAGATGTGTCTCTGTATCTCAATACGGTCCTTCCTTGGACACAGGAGGTGCAAGCAATCTCCCTTTCTCTCCACTTCCTACTTCTATGAGAAAACTGTTATCTATTGGTCTTTGAAGAAATGGGCTGCAACCTGTGGGAAATCCAACCACTATCCAGAGTTATCCGGATAGTGTATTCTAAGACCTAAAGACCTCAAATGTAGATGCAGAGAGACACATTCTCTATAAGCACATTATAGATACCACACTCTGCTCCCAAAGCTCTAAAATACAAAACAAGACACAGGAGAAGATTTATCTTCTTGGTTCCACAGATGAGGTAAAAAACCTGATGTATTCCACAGTACAGGATCTGGTCTTCTCCCCAGTTCTCTACCATCTGCCTCAGGACAAGATGAACTCAGAGGATTAGGCTGAAAGTGAGGGAAAACTTGTTTCCCAGCTGTGCTGCAATCTTGCATGTTATCACTGCTTACAATAAAGAAATAAAGTAATAAAAGACCCAGATAACACCAAAGCACAAAGTCATGAGAATTCAAAAGCAATTCAAGGAATGTCACAGAAATAGAAGAGCACAATTAACTGTGGCTTTGGGGATAAAAGTAGTGTTCTGTGACTGCTGAAAAAACACAGGCAAACTTCAGTGATGATTTTGAATGCACAAGGAGATAACATTCCCACTTCTGTCACGTGTTGATCTAAGCATATGAACAAAGACATTAACTCCCTCAAAGGCAGATTATTTGCCTTCAGCAGTCCAAAGGTGGAGTAGATAACATCTGCCTCACCTCGAAAGACCAGGATTTTAAAAAGTCTTCATAATCTAAGATGTGTCATCCATTAATTACTGAAAAAACCTAATGGTTTAAGCTTAATTTTTCAAAAGCACAACTTCACAATTTTTCTACCTCAACCATCAGTATGTTTTCACCAGAAGTTGAGAAGCAACTTTCAAACCTGTATGCTTTGAAATAATACCAGATAAGCAACTCTGCATTAGGATCCCATCTCCAATCAGCCAACGTTGAAGTGGCCTCCCAAGAAAGCCTGGAGACTCACCTTGGGAGGGCTAGGAAACAATTATTGAAGACCCTGATTTTAGTGTACTCCACATGGCCACATTTTTCGCAAATGAAACTTAACTCTTACAACGAAGTTGAACTATTAATTAACTACTAGACTTACAAACAAAATGAAGGAGTTATTAATTGCTGTCTGCAGAAGCGATTTCACAGCACAAAACCAATCATTACATTTTATTCACGGCAAAGGCTACTACAGAGCACCAAAGTCAGGAAAGAGCTACTCCTCCTTTAAGAACCTATTTCCTCCTCCTATATCCTTAGGTAGAGGTGCCTCACTTCAAACACTCTCTGGTACATGCCATCTGTGGGACATGGCTTCTTACAAACCACCTTCTAGTTAGACAAATGAAAGCTGAGGATGCCAGGAATCTCTTGAATGAATACTCATTCATGCTGCTTTTATTAGGAGGGGGATAAATAACCATTTTAACATTCTAGAGTAAGTGTACTATATTGTCATTAAAAAATTTTCATTATTATCATCATTTTTCTCTACTGGCAACGGGAATAAGAAAGAGGACACCTGCGTAGATGAGGTAAGAGGATGGGGAAAGAAAACCCCACGATATGAAATACACCTGAGTGCAAGTAAGAGATTTAAATCAGAGCAGGCATATTTAATCCTACCATTAATACTCCATTTCAGGTACCCAGTCTTTGCATACGTCATCATGCCCTTCAACACCACATGCAGCACATGGTAACAGGGATGGAAAGGCTTTTACAGACTCACAAATGTTTTGTCTATAGCATCTTGCCACTACAGAAATGCAAGAGAATAACTCACTAAAAATAACTGTCATATTCTCCTTGCAGGTTTTGTTCTGGTTATCGGATTAGTGACTTTCTACCGCATCGGACCATACACCAACCTCTCTTGGTCTTGCTATCTGAACATTGGAGCCTGTCTTTTGGCCACACTGGCAGCTGCCATTCTCATATGGAACATCCTTCACAGGCGTGAGGACTGCATGGCACCCCGGGTCATTGTCATTAGCCGTACCCTGACCGCTCGGTTTCGCCGTGGCCTGGAAAATGACTATGTTGAGTCACCGTGCTGAAATTCAGACTTGAAAGGGAAAAAGATCTCCAAGGAGATCTGCATTGGTGTTGTCTTCTATAAATATATGCTATAATTTAAAACTAAGGGTTGAAAGACATCACAAAGCTCACTCTTGTGGGCAGAGGCCCTCAATTATTATTTGGATGGGCTCCATCTATATACATATGTATAAAACGCATAATTTTATATATATTATATTATATTTCCCTCTCCCTCTGCTGTACAGCACAGAATGTTGGATTGTCAGAATTCTGACAGAGCATCACAGCTACATGTCAGCAGGGTCAGCTGTAGCAGACACAGAGTGTCTGCAATAGGAATATAGAAGAGAGGCAGACAGTTTTCCTCTGTCTGCATAAAGTTATCTGATCCCTAATAATAATGTAAAAAAAACTATAGGACATCAGTTGCAATAGCTTTAGAGTTAACAGTCAACCTGCGAAAGCAGAGAACTCACTATAGATTTAGTGATGATATTAACAGCTGTTTAAATTTCATGAATCTTTAGTCTTTCCATCACCACTCTTCAAGGAACTTCTAATTAACCATTACATCTGCTCCCCAGCCACAGCACATCCCAGACAGCAAAAAGCAAAAGCAACTCTAATCATTTTCACTGTAAAGCAAGGGAATACTGAAGAATTATGTTTCTTTTTTTTTCAGACGCTTCTTTTGTATTCTGAGACAAAGGTTTGGGGTTATGTTACAAGCAAACAGACATGCCATTAAAAATGAAAAGGGTACGCAGCTAGAACAGGCCATACATGTGGCTGAAAAATCTACTTCAGTGTTACAGTGAGGGTAAATATCTACAGAAGGTTTTGTGGACTCCCTAATAATCAAAGATACCATTAAATTACATTATTTGAAACAATTAAGAAGTGATATTTCAGTCCAAATTAATTTCCTTTCTTCCCAGCTTAACACTTGCTGTGACATTTTCAGATTAGAGTGCTATGTCAGGACACCCAGTTCTGCCCAGCAATGCTCAAAAGCACATCACATAGTGAATACTGGAGAGTATAACTGGCATTCAAGCACCCAAATTGGAGAATAAGGCATATATACAGGATTTAAGCATGAAATTTTAAAAAAGACCTGCCTGGTAACTTTATGTGGTAATGAAATGCAAATAATTAGTACCTCTTGAATTAGGCACTATGTTTATAAGCCTGACCCTGAAAAGCACGTACGCTCACAAAGTCGGGTGTATGTAACTTTCATGAAGAAAATATCAGGTTGAAAACTACTATGTAGAACCACGCGGGATACAGGAACTAGAGGCAACAACAGATGTTGTAAAAGTCTAAGAATGCTACTTTGAGCACAGTTATTGATATGTTTGAAGAACCATGAGCTGTGAATGTTCCAAATTCCTTAAGACTGTTGTCTCAGTCTCAGCTGAGTACACTACCTTTCTTCTTTCGTCATTATTTCCACCATACCTTCCCACACTTTATTAAAATGTGATCATCAAGCTGGCTCTTGAGTTCTGTTCTGCACTCAGTTCTGATGTAATAAGAAACTCAACCCCACTGCTGCTCTGCACCATGCTCAATGTGAGCAACAATCTGCAGAGACCGATGCTCTAGAACAACGGCATTGTTCTAGACCATCAGGGTAGAATACCATGAAGCTGACAAAGAGTTTCTTCTTGCAGTAGGTTTGTAAAAACCAACTAAGATTTGTATTCATTTGCCTGCATTACTTTCTGGAAAACCTTTTCTAGAAATAATATGCTATGATTAATTGCAGGGTTTTTTAAAATAAAATATTGGAATATTTAAAAGACACTATATTATTTCTTCTAATATTGCAATATCCATATTATAATAATGTACATTTAAATTTAAAAATCAGCTATGTGGTCGGTAAATTTGTAATACTCAGTATTACTGTGATTATTTTAGATGTATAAATAAAGTTGTGAATGTTCATTTTCTTCTAGTGATAATGTGAGATTTTTGCCATTCAGACATAGAATAAGGTTGGTTGTTATTGCAACTTTCTTCACATTTAGTAAAAAGGAATCCATCAACCTTCCAACATCTTGTAGACAAAGAATAAGGAGAGGATACATTAAAATGCATGTAAGAAAAATACTCCAACTTGTTAAAATAAAAAGGACAATGAAATAAGAGAGGAAGAATGTAAGGAGAATCTAGGAGGATCAAAACTTCATACCAGCTTCTAATGAAAATAAACTGTACCCGTAAAGAAATACATCCACACAGTTACTATACCTTTTTATCAGCTTTATGGATTTGAAGGCCTCATCCATGTCTCCAGCAGTGAGATAGAAGCTGAAGTTCAACATGGCATCCTGGGTAGTCTTATCACAGTCTCCTAATCCAATGAAGTCTCTCATGGGTCTTCTCGCAACCATCTGAGATACCTTTACTGAGTCAGACTCTGCTTCTCCTGTCTCAGCTTCTCCTGGCTAAAATTAGAATGTTACAACTTAAATATCAAGTAGGTTTAAACTTCCTAATTTGTATTTGTAATTAATTAAATTATTTCCACTACAGTCCAAGATTTCCATTTTCACAGGACCATGATCAAAAGTTACAATAGCTGCAATGTTTCAGAACTTCCCAGAAAATGCCCTAGGACATGGAACCTCACAGGAGAGATCAGTGTATCATAACAACCACAGTACACCAGTGATAGTTATGGGATTGATAAAATCACACAGGGGAGGCAGCCTCCTATTATCATTGCCATCACTACTACTACTATAACAGCAACTATTATAGTACACAAATATCTGGAGATTTTTGCTCTCTCAGAAACAAGTCTGCTGTTCTGAAAGTTAACTATATAGACACAGTTCTTTAATTCTTGCCTTCATGTGAAGCTTGTGAATACTAAAGCTCAGATTCAAACCCTTCCTCAGATCTGTCTAGAGTGTAACAAGAAACCTTTCACAACCCAAACACAGTGGAAGATCATCCAAGTCACTGACGTGCTTTAACCCCAGATGGAAATTAAGCACTGTGCAGCTGCTTGCTCCTTTTCCCTGGCCTTGTGGGATGGGAAGGAGAATAGAGAAGGGGGGAGGAAAAGTGAAACTCATGGGTTGACAATGTTTAACAGGACAGAAAAGATGATGATGATGATGATGATGATGATGATGATGATAACAGAATATACTAAGACAGTGATGTCCAACACAATTTCTCACCACTCACTAACTGATGTCCACCAAATACCTGAGCTGCATACTTCATCGATTCATAGGCTAAGCAGGAGATCAAATGGTATGGCACACCCCTTTGGTCAGGTTTGGTCAGTTATCCTGTCTATGCTCCCTCCTGGCTCCTTGTGTACCTTCTCACAGGCAAAGCATGGGAAGCTGAAAATTCGATGTCTTAATATAAACACTACTTAGCAACAACCGAAACATCAGAGTGTCATGAACATTATTCTCATACTAAATCCAAAACACAGCACTATACCAGTAAGAAAACTAACTCTATCCCAGTAAAAAACAGGGCAGTCATTAAGGACATAAAATTTCACATATACTCTACACCAGTTGTATAGTTAGATGAGATAATTGAATATTAAGGTTTACAGAAGCCAATAAAAATAGTTCTATTACTATACAATGAAACCATCGGATAAAGTAAAAGGCAGAAACCAAAGTGAAAATATGTTTGTCTACAATTTGAGGAATTTCTGGAGCGAGGACCAAAAAGACATTATAATGAATAAGGAGAAACTCTAGAATGAAACATGGTCAAAACTGACTTGTTGCATCGACTTGATTAGCTACACTTAAAGCATTCTGTTCATATATTAAATCATGTTTCCAAATTGAATCATTATATAGCAAGTAATTTAGTAAATAAGATACAGTAACCTACTGAGGAAAGAAAATGGAAACAAAAAAGAGAAAAGCAGAGAATGAAGGAAGAGGAGTAAAATAATGCAGATACTTACAGGTTTATAGACACATCCCCTCCGAAAAAACAACTAATGGCAGCAATAATCCATACAGAGTTAAAAAAAAAAAAGACATAATATCAAAGTAAAATAGCACAAGATATGATGGTGAGCAGTGTTAAAGATTGGAAAATCTGTAGATCACCTTTGAAGTTTCAAATTAAGGGATATTCTACACATGATGCAGCAACTGCCACTGCAGTTGCTTTACTTACCCCAGACTAAATTTAGTTAAATTTGAAAAGTTTGAACTTGTGGGAAGGGAAGGAATTGTGAAAGATTTCCTCACCTTTTTTGCAAAGTAATAATGTGGCACCTCTATGCCCAGAAGAGTCTGGTATGATGAAGGCAATGGAAAGCTGTCCTGAAGCAAAAGGCCATACTCTTCAGTACTGAAGAATGATATAATCCAAACATCCAACTGGAAAAGGAAGCAAAGCATTGTTTCGGTTTTATGCTGCAATATCCTTCTTTCGTTTTGTTTTTATTTTCCATATTCACTTGGCAGAACCTTCTATTGAAAATAATATGACATATACATTCAGACACAGCTGCTGGAGAGAGCAGAGCTCTATGCTTCCCCCATAGCCAACAACTCATTCTATAGCACAGCCTGTGTTCCTACTGCAAAGGCACCTCCACCTCAGCCTCTCAGAAACAACTTGACTGACCACAAAGAGGGAAGCACCTGGCCACAGACTGTTACTCCTGATTATTCTCTAACAAATCTGATTCAGGTCAAAGAAATACAACCATTTTACAAATGTTTTTAAATGCTATATAATTTCAGTAGCTCATTGACTGTTTTCAGTTCCCAAGGAAAATACCAGTCATTTAAAAAGTTTCTGTAATGCTTAGATATTGACCTGGCTGAAGTCAAAATGAAACATTTATTTCCAACTAAAGTTATTCAGACTTCTCATTTGTTAAAGGATAAGCACATGGTTAAAAGTCCTGATGAATAAGGACCAAAAAGTAAGTTGGACTCCTTTTATTTCTTTTTCAACTTTATGCAGAAGCCAAATGTATTTACATTTTACCAAAAATATTCACATTAGGAATATTAGGTGAAGTGTTCTTCTCTTTGCTGAAGACCTTATACAGTATCTATTCCATTCCCCTTTCTACTCTGTTCTCCCCATGATTATTTTTTTAAGTTGTTTCAATCAACAAAAGAAACAGAGCTTTCTATCTCTAATTGGAAGATGTTTAACTAAAAATCATGCACAAATTCAAAAACTTGAAATCAACAGACACTTCAAATCAATGGAGTATTTATGAAGGACAGACATTTTAGTACAGACAAAATGGTAAGGACTGCTATAAGCATGTTAGCAAGGTAAGTGGGGAATAACTGGTCTGATGAAATTAATTTTTATTGTTCAGAAATGCTCTAACAAAAATTAAGTCTTTTTTCTAATGTAAAAGGGACCATAAAGACAATTTGGGCAGTACCATAAAGATGTCAATACAATGTCTGCCCAGCAAAGCAGAAGATGTTAAGAACTTGGTGGGAGGAGTGCACTTCATTGTTCACCTTAACAGTAGGGCCCCTGTTCTATCAAATTAATTCTTGCTGCTAAAAATGTACTCAAGATATAAAATCTGATTTTTTATTTTTAATGAGACTAAATATCAAACCTCTAAATCATAAATTCACACATTAAAGTCACTTGAAAAACTGGTCCATATACAAGCCAGCATTATGATCCTCCACAACATTCTAGCATAGACAAGGAAATTACCTCTTTCTCTTTGTCACTGTATGCAGGCTAGGGCCAAAACCAACAGCAAATGTGCAGTGACTGCCTGAAACCACAGGCATCAAACATGTAGTTTCACTATTCGTTTTTATACAAGATAGCGCACACTACCTACACCTACATCCTTCACAAAGGATCAGTGATTTATTACTTGACCTGGGAGAGCTCCATGAAAAGCAAGGTAAAACAAACAAACAAAAAGACCATACTGTGCTCTCAGGCTGGTTTTTCTTCTGGTCTTGAGATTGTAGGCCTGCTTCTGGAATTGCTTCGCACACAAAAAGTGTTGGTTCACTCTGGTCCCAGAAATGGCAAGAAGGGATGTGACTGTGCAGCTCTGGATACGTTGCAACAGACCTATCAAAACCAAAGAAAAGTAGAAAGGGAGACAAAATAATTCCAGCCCATTCAGTTCATGAATGGAAATAAAGGAGTAGCCAGGGATAATTTTCAGATGGTGTCAGTTATTTATACCAGTACATCTGCACTGTAACATAAACCATATACATCATCCTACCTCCTACGCTGTATGCATTCTGTATACATTAACCATGACTACAGCCATAAAACATTGCAGTAGAAAAAAAGTTGGTACTGCCACAAACACAACCACGCACCCAAAATCTGCCTCCAGGGAAATTAGGTGTCCTACAGAAATACTTAAACATCCTTCAAAGGATTTACCTTTGTGACTGCTACTGGTGTTGGTGCTGTAAAATGGGACTACTTCAGCTCTGTCTTCTTGTGAGTTTTACAATGTGCCCCAAGCACTTATTGCCAGCACTGCTAGAAATGCCCAGCCAGGTTAAAGGCAGCTTGAGTACACTGATAAGCAGTAAAGAGAGAGTTACTAGTACACATTCAAATCCAGATAAGCAGCAGTCATAAGAGATCACAACAGGGTAATTATGATTTAACTCATGGGGGGGTGAGGCAGAAAGAATTTAGTTTATATTCTCTCAACTCTCAAGCTCAGCAAAGAGACCTGGGCAGGCAGTGTGAGTGATGCTTTGAACTGCTGAAGTTCTCAGTGCTGAGGGAACCCAGAGCTGAAGCTGAATCTGATCTGCAGCCAGGGGACTTCAGTCCCTAGATATGCCACAGTTCATTCCCTTTGCTCAGTACTGAGCTTGAACTTGAGAGCTGTAAGAATTCCAGGGCACTGTGAAATAGCCCATTAAACACAACTCCTGCAGCCTAAGGAAAGCCAGTCTCTGGCAGGAACTTAAATAAGAAACATCTTACTGCTTCCTTTGGGGCATTTGAACACTGCTTCAGTGACAGCCATGTTAGGGCCCTAGACACATGAGATCATGCTATTTTAGCAACAGCTTAGATTTCTTTTGAAAACATATAAGTAAGTGTCAAATTCTGAAAAAGACAGAAACCAAAGATATTACTAAATTTTTTTTTCTCGTTTGCTGTCACCACTGAAGGGTGGACTTTGTGGGGAGGACTGGAGTTGGGCTGGAAGGCAAATTAAGGGAGAGATCCAAAGGAATGCAGAAAGACACAATTTCCTATCCATGCCACTGAATTAAAAATAAACTACTTGCAAACTGAAAACAGTATTTGTGTAACAAAAAACAAAAAATAAAAATCTGGTACTTATATTCTGCCTCAAGCAATGGGAGACAGAAGGGGAAGAAGTGCACATTATTAGTAATATTTCCTGGTGAGTTTCATTCCAGTTTCAAGATACTCTGAAGTGACTGCATTAGCAATCTAGCATTAAGATACCAATGCATTAGCATTACTAGATTGTGGTGGCCTCTGTTGGGCTACACAAGATACTACACTTAGAAACAACTTTCCCACTACTAATTACACTCTTGGCACAACTAAGGCTCTAAATTTGCACTTTCCTTGGTTTTTGATGAACTGGGTAATTTCTTCTGGGTTTTAGTGATAAGGAGAGTAAATAGTTTCTTTTGCTTGTAATGTCTATAACAGTTGCTATAAAAGCAAACCACCTTCTATTCTAATGCTCTCTTTTCTTAAGAAAGAGTCAGAAAAATTATTATAAAACCAGATGGGAATTTGTACCCTAACGTTCTACCATACTTGCATGAGATTTCCTAGTTAATTGAATTTTGTTGCCCTAGGATTTCTAATGTAACAGCTTGTATGAAAACAAAGATGTCAGTTCTAAATATACATTTAATGAGATTTTATCCATACAAATCCATCCTGTATTGGACTTAAAACCTAACTTTGTTTCCTAGAAGACTGAGAATGTCCTCTTTTCAGTTCCTACTCTGTAAACTCTCAATGGAATATTAGTTTTCCAAGATTTTCTAGGATTTTTCTCCATATACCATCCCAACACCAAATCATTCTCCTCTCAAGAGACCTCTTGAGCCACATATGGCTTCCACATATCGCACAACTCTCATGGCATTTCCCTTCTACGAATTTGTCCAATACCTCCATGAACCCCTCCTTCATCATCTGCAACCTCCTTTAGCATGAAGCTCCTTAGCCCAGCTGCATGTTTTCCAAAGAACCACGTTCTCCTGCTTACTTTGAGCTTGCTCTCTGAAACCTACACTTGATACTCCCCAATTCACATATTGGCAGAGACAGGGATGTAGGCTGATTGATATACAATGTACCAGCTTTAATTAATTCTTTAGTAATAAATTCATACAAGCTCCTACACAAAGACAAATGAATGCCAGTATCCAGGTGGTGCTTGTCTTCAAAGGGCAGATTCCTATCCAAAATCCACAAGTAGTATTTCTTGAAATACAAGTGTCTTACCTGTAAATGCCTTGCCCAGAAGGAAGCTTCTCTCCAATATTTCCCTGTTCAGCCTTGAAATCAAAGAGTGTAACTTTGTCCATTTCAACATCATAAAAACAGATCTTGGAATCAGTGTTCCCATCCGCCTACAAGAAGGAAAAACAAAAGTTGCTGAAGCATGCAGTCAAAAAGAAAAAAAAGAAACAACAAAAAACCCAAAAAGGTAAAGTTCAGATTGTATGGTTATCACATCTGATTCAGACCGGTCTGTGTATTGGTAATCACACAAGCACATTCATTAGAAGAAATATCAGAAATTTGCTTGCTCTGTTTCTATTGTAGCAAGTTAATCTTTGATTTCTTTGAAAAATTACAAAATAGTTTTTG
Organism: Heliornis fulica; assembly: GCA_013399135.1. Lineage (NCBI taxonomy): Eukaryota > Metazoa > Chordata > Aves > Gruiformes > Heliornithidae > Heliornis > Heliornis fulica. The sequence goes on along the minus strand of VXBZ01007839.1, from coordinate 347,075 downwards.
TAACTGAAATACTGATACCTTTTCTGGGCTGCTCTTCTCACTGAATTTACAAAACCTTAACATACCTTAATTTTATATACCTTGGACATTCACATGATTGGACATGACATTCCAAGACCCATTCAAGACCCACACACTGCATAGAACATGTAGCTTTATTTCTGAGAAGACAATCTTGTGTCTTCAGTGAAGAATTGGTGAATCTTCTTGAACTGGACCAGTCTATTAACTGATGGTCAGGTCCTAGGAAGGTAAGTGAAGAGCTTTTCCTCACCTTGCTGACCAGGATGCTGACTTTACTTCCATTAGCATTGCACTTGACAGATGCAATGCCTCCAAGGCCAGGAAACAGCTCAGAGAAATTCTTGCTATTGCAGTGCACTTTTGCCTCTCTGTGGAAAGGAATAAACTGAAATTGTAAGGTGTCAAGCAACTGGCCACACACATCAGCCAAAACATTTTTCAAATAATGGGTAAGTCTTTTAAACCCAAACTATTTCTACTTAATGACACCACTGCCCCAGACTCCAGCTTCCTCTCCAGAGGATCACTGAAACCTGCCTTTCTTTCAGGAAGAAGTTAATGAGACACTCTTTCCTCAATGAATCAGCAAGAATAAACTCCAGTGCTCTTACAGAATTCCCAACACAGGGCTACACAGCAAGAATATCCTGCTGAATTTTTAATTTAGAGGTCTGCTTTTTCTATATAAGTTGAAGAGTACCATGAATGTTGAATGTGGCCCATCACATAAAAGTTTTGTGCATGGAAAACACACTGTGGAGCAGAAGAAATATCACTGGGGGAGAGGTATTCGTATCATCCTACTGGTCACTTTCCTTCTGTACATAAGTTCCAAAAGACTGTATCATTCACACAGTATCATTCATCTTCCTCCCTGCTTTTATTATTATCTCAAAATAACCTCTGCCCATATAGATACAAACCCAGCATTTCAGATCATTCAGAAACAGAGGACAAATCTCATGAAGCAAAATAACATGGCAAAGAGAAGTGACAGTAATTTAGATCCATGGTACAGTCCCATGAAAAAAATCTTTGATTCTGTAAAAATAACATTCTTGTGTGACATGTTTAGACCTCTCAATTATTCAAGTCCAATTATGCTGGCTTTGAAATCCAAGAGCACTACCCTGACATCATTTGAGAAGGGGTATTTTCATCACTAGCCACAAGAATAGCACACAGGAGTTAAGCAAACATTATAAGCCAATATTTGTGCTAGTTACAACATGCCCAAACCAAATAACCTTCAAGTTGTGTCCCATGTGGAATTTCTGCCATCTCAACACAGGTAACAAATTTTCAGGTGGGCAGCTAACTAGACTTTAGCAATTCTCCAGTGACTACGTAAGGAAGTATAGTATTCCAGGTTTTGAAATTTACAATTGTTATTAGCAGATAAACTTTTGAGCTGGGGATCATGGCAGGCACGTATCTTTTTCATGCCACAGATGTTTGTCAGCATGGGAACACATAATAAAGTTTGAACAAAGTCAAGTAAACTTCTCTCTTAACCCAAACAGGAGGAAGAACAGAGTGTCCACAATTCTAAGTTCACTTCCTCCACAGATTCACTGAATTAAGTTTGTTGATTTATGAGGAGATACAAGATGTAGATTTTTTTAAATTTATTTTGACTCTTCTGAGATTAAGGTCTTGGTCAAGTTATCAGCAGAAACATGTGACATCCTTGTCTTGACCCTCCATAAATTCTCTACCCTCTTTCAAATATGAATATCCCTCACAATATCCTCTTTTAAAAAATATTATTTTTGTTACTCATCCCATGATTTGTCTAATAATTCTGTGGCTCTTCCCTGATTTTAGGGATAGGCCATCAGCTGACATAGGTTGCATATATTGTCTGAAGACTCAAAGTGGCAAGCACTTTTCATAAGGTCAAAACCAACTAAAGATTCCCCTCTCCCCACAAAATATATACTCAATGGGAAAAAAGATGCTTTTAAAAGACGTTATTAATACCTGCGAGAGAGATCAAAGATTTTGAAGTGAGCCAAATCAGTTCCCACAGCCAGGAAATTTCCGCAGACATCCAAGAGGCATGGATTACCCTCTGCTTCAGAGAACACCAGCAGCTGCTTAACTGTGCCCTGAAGAGAAAATGTGTAGCATCAGGTTTGTGAGTGGCCTCCAGCCAGGGTGAAACCACCACATGTGTTCAGAGTCTAACTAGAAGGGACTTAATTTGTCACCAAGTAACTTAACTGCTGACCTATATATTAGACAAATCACTACTAGCAAAATGAGAGAAACTACACATACATATACTTGGTCTTTACAAATGCAACCTGTATTTCAGGTTGAAAACCTGATGTATAGCCTCCAAATTTAGACTTATCCTTCTACAACTTTTCAATAATACATGTCTTTCAACTAAGGATACAGAACTACAGGTCCCTGAAGGTCCATTAATAGACATCCGCAAAAATAAATATATTCATAGATCAGTCCTTATTGTGATAAATCACATTCATTCTTGAAGAATACAGTATTTATTTCTTAAATAAAATCATGTAACAAAAACTCTGATAATTACATTTCTCTTTTTGGTTCTCATAGACTGTCAGAGACTGCAAAGATTAAACAAAAGATTCTGCAGTAACATGCAGAATGTGCAGGGGCTGTTTTTCATTATCTTGTAAGAATGTCCAGTTTGCTCACATTCCTGTCAGTAATACACATACTCAACCTGCATAAAACTTTGATCCCATTAAAATTATCCCCTTACAGAATTCTGTTTTCTTCTATAAATACTTTGTTACAATGCAGCAGTCTTTAAAGTGACAGACTTTGTAAGGACTAGAAAATGACAAAGACTGTTCTGCTAAAATACTCAAAATATATTTTCTGTGACAAAGATAGAGTTAATAGATCTACAGGACATCCATGCAACTTCTAAACTGTAACATCACTCTTCAAAAACAATAAGACCTATTTGTCACTTCATGGTGTCATCAGCCCTTACCTGCCAAGTGCGGACCTGGACGCGATATGGCTCAACTGTGTACAGATTTTCTCCATGCACAGACAGAACTGGAGAGTCACAAAAAAAAGAGCCTGCAACAACAACAATAAAGCCATCATTACAACAGTTTTTCAAAAAGAGACAATAAAAGAAATTTTTTACTTAAAGCACTCCATGTCCACTATGTTGCACCAAATCCATTTTTCAAACCATCAGTCTCTACAGATTTCCAAAATCCTTGGTGTTGCAACCTTCTTCCACTCTGCCACTGCAACCAAAAGCTGAGAATTCTACTGAAGATGGGTGTTTTGTACACTCTGCCCATGAAAACAAGTGGGAAAGGAAGGAGAGAGATTTGATATGGGGAAAGAAAAGAAAAAAACAACACAGCAATGTGAGGTTCCATTAAGATAATACATTCCTTCCTTATTTGAACTAAAAACGAAGAATGATGAAATAATTAGTGTCAGAAAAAAAGAGAGTGGCTCTCAAATAATTTCATGAGTGTGGTAGACTGTTGGGACCTTAGTGGAGGTAATGCATTGATTCAGCATGGGAAAAATACAAAATAAATGAGTATATATGGACAAGATAAACCATTTTTCAGAAAGCAGTTGATAGTTCTTAAAAGACAAGCCTAAACTCTCAAGATTTTGGATAGGTCTGACGGAATTCTACATAACCTGTCACTCAAGGCAGAAATATTTAGGGAGAATTGATCATAGAAAACAATTTATTTGACTTAGAGGTATATACAGCAAATTATGAAACAGATTTTCCTGACAGTTTGAACTAAACCCCATTCCTTCCCAGTTTCTGTGTGTTATTTAACCATGATTAAGCTTTCTCCCAAGGAAAACAGAAAAGCCTTCAAATAGCCATCATCATGAACTGTCTGCAGAAGGCAACAGATCTATGGCTACAGAAGTAGGAGAAAAATCTGTTCTTGATCAACTGTTGGAATGATTTACTTAAAAAGATAAAAAGAAGCAGCTTCATCCTCAAATCATGTTATGTGCAAGGATGTGTTATCTCTGAGGGCACCTTTCAAGTCTAGGTGTGACAGGTATACATCTAATCTGTGGGAAACAGTAAAAAGATACTTGGTTTTGTCAAGGCTAGTCACACACTTGGATGTCTTATAAACCCTATGCATGAAGAACACTTACTCTGTAGATATGTCCAGGATTGGGTTGTAGCTGAACTGGAGCTAAGAGGATATATGTATTTTAATTTAATACCTAAAAATGCACATTATCTTTGGGTTTGCCTCCACTGCTGCACTGCAACTCATATACAGGAACACCAAGATATTCTGAGGTTAACTCATACATTATATCCCAGCATATTTAGCAAATAAAGCAAAGATGCAGGACTTAGTGTTCGAGTTATGGTTTTGTTGATGATTGTTGTACCCTAATATTTCTACTACAAAATGAGAATAGGAAGTCTAAATACTGTTAACAGTATTTTTCACTTTGCACTTATGATTAAAGCCCATCAGCTACCATGAATGAAAAGTACATGTAACTTTGGAGGAAGAGGACAAAGGCAATTCTGATCAGTTTTAAGTCCTACCTGCACTTCTGAAGGTATCTCCTGAGCACTCAAAGACAGTAACTTGCTTCCCATTCCAGAATACTACAGCATCCTAAACCAATTAAAAAAGCAAAAGAACATATACATTCAGTTTCTTCTGGAATCGTACATAAATTCATGCAAAAATTCAGCAAGATCTTCCACACAGCAGCCACCATTCACTAGTTTTCTGTATACTGATGTAGAAGGGTTTGAGTAACCCAAAGTTCTCTGCTCAGCCCCCATAGAATTACTGAGTCACTGTGCTATCTGAAAATCAGCTCCACCACACCATTATTGCTGCTGTCATGACTTTACTTTCAGTAGACAATAAATTGAATATCAAAAGTGGCTTAAAGCAAAGACTTAGAAAGCTTGGTCTCCATACACCTAACTATGCAAATTATTAAGCAAATAAATGAAAGAAAGCCAATTAACCTTAGTAGCAAAGACTCCATTAACATTCATATCAACACGAAGACTCTGCGTGGTTCCTGTGCTGAAGGCGGTCACATTAAACAGGTCAGGAGACACCTGTACAGCGGCCACTTGCTGATGAAAATGAGACAACATGGCCTGCTCACTGAGGATCATCACAGAGCTCATGACATTCACTGCCAGCAGGTTTTTTCGGGAACCCCACTGCAAACAATAGGAAGGGGCCAAGGGGGAGGGAAAGAAAAGAAAAAAAAAGGAACAACATAGATATTAATCCAAGTCTTGAACAGTCACAGCAATGTCTCCAGTCAGATGACAAAGGGTAGGCTAGAATAAACATTTTCACACATATACAAAGTCCTACTAACTAAAATCTTCAGTCAATGGCTAGAAATCACTACAGATGAAAATTACTATGCCTGTTACCCAGCTACTCAGACTCATGTAGTGTAAGTAGAGGAGCTGGTTTTTAAACTAAACCCACTTGTCTTCCCTAAGATACTACTGCACCACTTTAAATTTACTGATGCAAGACAGCATCACATTTACAGGGCTTAGACAAAGCACGTTGCATCCACAGGATTTTTTGATTACTGTATTCTTTTCTACAGCTCTGACAGCCCTATTAGTCAACAGAGTCCAAGTTCCCTAGAAAAGAGTACTAAATCACATGTGTAAAGAAAGAGGTCCAAAAGTACACTTCTCCCCTTCTCCTGGAGGAACCTCCAGGTTCCAGCTAACTCTCTTTCAATTACTTCTATGCAGGTTATCTTTCCCTCCTTTTAAGATCAGCAAAATAGCACCTACACAAAACAACTCTAAACCAGAAAATACCTTACAAAATTCCATGAGAGAAAGACAGGGTCTTTTTCCAAGATGGCTTGCAAAAACACGGTTTTTACTGTTAAGCTGAATTTCTGCCGTTAAAGAGAAAGTAATGCTCCAATTTGCATTCTTTCTTTCTATATTCACAGTCAAACAAGTGTGCCTGATGTTGTTCATGGCTATTCCTACCAAAGGATAATTCTTTCTAGAAAGACCTGTGGCAACCAGCTGACAACACATGAAGTCTTTGCACATACCACGTTTGCCTGAAGTGACCCAAAAACCTGGTCTGGAAGCTATAGCTACCTGTGGGGGTGCAGGGCTGCTAAAAGCACAGTCCATAGTTCCTTGCACAGCTTCAGCTCAGGAGCTCCCTTCAGAGCTGGGTCAGGGAACAGAGGGGTTTGGGGTTGGGTTATTGTGTGCAGGGGTTTTATGATCTACTGCAGACCATTCATACAGACACACTTTCATGGTCTAGATAAATTGTAAAGTTTCTCAGAGCTGCAGAAAGGCCCTTTGAATTTCAAGAGCTTCTCTGTCCTCACACAACTGACAAGCTCTATAAATTCTAGGGCTATGCCAGTTCTCTAAGGTCTCTGCTTCCCTCCAAGTTATTTGAAGTTTTATTATCAGAATTTCCTGAAACACTGGTATTTCTGTGGCTATATCTTTCCAACAAGAGTTGTGGTTGGAAATAGTTTCATTTCATTCAAGTGCATGATTTAAAAAATAAAGCCATTTCCATGGTTTATTTGGGGTTTTCCTTTTACTGGTGCTTAGATACAACTAATGAGATACTATGCTGCACAACAGATGAGTTAGAGTGCACTTCCCAGCCACTTCCCTCTTGAAGCCATCATATCAGGCTGAAAAAAGGTTGGCAAGGAAAGAGTCAAATGAAGTTACTGCTGCCTTTTGACCTCACCATGGCATATGGCTTTCTATTCCGAGTTTTTCAGTGTAATACAGGAACAGAATTTTTAGGAATTACCAGAAGATTCCACATGCAACAATTTTTAAAATATTTTACAGAATATTTTTTGAAACACGGGAATTACAGTTAAAAAATCATCTAGAGTTTCCATAATTAAAAACAGCTTTATAACACAAAATATATGTGCAGTGGTTGTTGACAATTGTTTGGCAATGCTTTTGTTTATGCTAACAAACATTGGGAACAAGGTGCTATTTCTGGACAGCACTCCATATCCTGTTATCTGGAAAATACTTGAATGGTCAGGCTGACACAAACACCTATATCTCTTCCCTTCCCTCAACATAGTAGCAGATGCATGATATACTAATGGCACACACCGTTTCCTATATCCTGGAGCTTTTGTTACAGAAGCATAGGAACAAAAGATTTGGGTTCTCCCCTTTAACAGCACTTAACGTTTTCATTTTATAAACCAGACTGATACAGACCCTCCCTATACGCCAACTCAGAGGAAGCAAATGTCATTGCACTTGAATACTTTCCATTCTTATGTGAAAACATAATAAAAGAAAACATAAAATTACTTTCTCCTGAAAAGCACCAGAAATGTGTTTGATTCTTCTGAAAAATTACAGGTATTTTTCCTCACATACTTAGAAGAGCAAGAGAACAATCTAGGTTATAATAGAAACTCTAAAAAAATTGGGAAAAATGATAAGGTATAACAAGCTAAACAAAAAATTCGGGACAATTTAAAGGCACAAGCTTTGCCTTTTAGCAGAATCATAATGGTCAACAAAAGCTAACTGTTAATGCAAAACTTTCTAAATTTAAATTTACGTCTTCAGCATTTCTCTTTTGCGTGTATCAAAGCACTAAGTACAGTGTTTAAGCTTACTATGACAAAACAAAATATTTCAAATAAAAAAAGATGCTGCAGCCTTACATTTATACAGTGGGTTAAAAAAATAAACATTATAATGCTATGCATAGTCATAGCCTTCAGGATTAAAAATATTCTGAATATCAGTAGAAATGTTTTAAAGCATTGGTTTTGCAAATTTGTAAGTGAACATTTATAATCCACATCTAGTATGACACTGTCACACACAAATTATCTAGAAAACAAACATTTTTTGACAAAAAAAAGGAGCTAAAAGCATTTTGTATGTAAAAATATAGCATTCTGTTGCAGATGACACATTGTCTTACCAAAGAATATTTGGTTATAAATGCCCCTTTTTATTTTTTACTTACATGTAAGAGAGGACTTTACACTGAGTGACTAAAAAAAAAATCAACAAGTAATTGATTTAGTCATACTTTCTTGCTTGTTATTCTAATAAATTTATGTAAATTTGAGATTTCTGATGAACTGTCTTTTCCAGAAAATAATTACAAGGTGCTGAAATCAAAGGATTTTTCTGTGAGACTTATAATGGAGAGATGTTTGGATTTAAGGATGACATGATGTTACTTCTCCCAGAGAGACATGTTTGCACTTCAGTGGCTGTCTTCACAGACATTACAATGTTGCCTGTAACAGAATAGCTACAAATGGGCAACATTTCTGTCCCATTTGTAGCTATTTTAAAAACTTGATCCTGATGGTTTTCTCTCCTTCTTAAGGACTACCAGCTTCAACTGGCGGACATACCTGTATGATAGCTACCGCATGCATCACTTCCACAAAGAACATCTGTGAAATCCCACGAACATGCAAGAAGACTTTTTCTTGTCTTACCTCTATCTGAGTGACATTTCCTTCCAGTTCTGTAGGTGCCTGGAGTTTCCACTTCTCCTTGCCCTCCAAAGGCTGATTGGATCCCGCTGCTTTCCTCCACATAGCGACTCTCCCTTTGTTGGTGCCGGCTGCTAAGAGACCTGCCATTCACAAACCCTTTAGGCATTTGGTATCGTCAGAAATACCAACCTACACACCACAGAGTAGTGGGCAGCCTAGCTCTGGTTCTAAGGTAGTGAGAAGACTTCTGGCAGCACCCATTTCATTGCCTTCATGCAAACCAGCCTCCTAGATCTGAACCAGAGTAACTTTCTGAAGAAGTAATGGGAGAAGTTTAACATGGCAAGACCCATTTTCTAAACTACCAGATGAAGTTAATTTTCTGACACAGTGAAAAGATATTTCATGTATAAATTAAATATAAACAATATGCAATAATAAATACAAATTAATAAACCATTTATTTTGAAATAGCTGGGTTTGTAGTCGCCATGGGCAAGTCACCACTGTGTTCTAGCAGACACGAGCTGTGCCCACAGTGGCAAATATGGTGATGCACTGAAGTAGCTCTGCAGAAAATGCTGCTTTCAAGGAACTGACTTTCACACTGCCCATTTGGTGAGTTCTACTTTGCACTAGCTCTAGTGCAGACTCGCAGACTGAACACTCACCACCAGTTGGGGTGCATTAGGTGTACGCCAGAAGTACTTGTATGAGTTCAGCACCATCAAAGGGAATCCAGCTTGTGTGCTGGGAGGCATCTCCACGCTGAGACAAAGTCCAGGGAGTATAAAAGGATCTCACTGTACCTTCCAAAACACACTCCTGATCTGAACTAAAATGCTTCAATACCATGTGCTGTTACTAAAACGCTCAGTAACAAGACAAACATACTGAAGTGACCAGAAGGCACCGAATGCTGAGGTGTGACAAGGTTTAGGATCCAGAGATCACAGCTGCCATGTTATTTCTCACCTTTAGCACTGCAGTAAGAAACACAGTTAATACACTCTCCTCCCTCAAAGCCAAATTGCACATCTGGGGAGAGCACATAGTTCTCATCTCGGTCCAAATCCCAGAACCTAAGGAACAGAAAACAAGAGAGTTAACAATGCTTTTCCTTCCAGGTGTCTTGCTGTACTAGTCAAGAGGATGCTGTACATGGCATTAATTTGCTATTTCCACAGTGCCCAGATCATTCAGTTTTTAAAATTAAATTGCCAGCAGCTGCCTCTGGAATGTGAATTTTTTAACCACCTCCTTCCTTTTCCTTTGACTTTTTAATCTGCAGCATGTTTTGTGATGTTCCCCTGTGAAGAAAGGAGTCAGAATCAAACCCAGCTTTAGGAAACAAAAGATAAGTGAAGTCGACCTGCAATTTTTCCTCTCCCTACTTCTGTTTCCTCCTCTATTTTAAGAATATTCCTTGGTTAACCAGTAGTCCTTTGGATTCCAGAGTTATTTTCTAGAACTAAACATTGTCATCAAACATACTCCTTCTAAAGACTTGGTCTCAATCACATTCTTACAAAATTAACAGGTGACCTTGTCTGATAGTAGCAGATAGAGAGCTCCAGAAAGTGAACTGCTGATGTAATGGAACACCTCCACCCATCAAAAAAGTTAGAGGAAATAAGTAGAGCAAGTTATAGTAAAGACAGGAAGAAAGTGTAATGCTTCTTTTAAAATGCTGCAAAAAGATCAAAACTACAGAATATGGTAACCCAGCAGTATGTCAAAGTGCAATACTTAAAGAATTGAGGATAAGAGCAACTGAACTACTTGCTTTATATTCCAATAACAGAGAAACATCCTGAAAAGCAAGCACATTTTTTCCTGTTGCTGAAGCTATGACTATCCTAAGAATCAGACAATAACAATGGAAAGAACAGCAAAGGGGCTTATTCATGCTAAAACCCCAAATGGATATATCTTCAGGAGAAATCAGTTCACAGCACTGAAGAAATGAACAGATTTTGATGGCAGTGCTTGTCAAAATAAAATCACTTGAGAGAAAGATATGGAAGAGTAGTTTTTGTCATCAAAGAAACAGGTTTTTTAATTTCATTTCTCTGAGAAACAAAATTAGCAAATACCGGGAGTTTTTTTCACTACTGGTAAAAAACCCAAATAAAACAGTCCAGTAAAATATTCAGTGAATTGCAGAGTATAAACCTTTTAGCTGGTACTTCTCATACACAGTCAAAACAGCTTTAAAACAGGATTCTTACCTGATGACTGTCTCACCTAGAGCAGTAACAACAAGGCTGTGCTCTATTAAAATGATGTCTGCAGAATGACCTATCTTCCCACTCAGCTTCACCTGTTAACCATAAGTAAATCAATTCATTAACAGAAGGTAGGAGGAACACACTGAAAGAGAATAAGCATTCTGAATTGCCTAGTTTGGCTAAAAAAGTTAGTGTAAGAAGAACTATACCTGTCTGCCAGTTCAGACAGACCAATGGTTTTTCTCAGGCTGTAATCACAAGTAAATGCATGAAGTATACAATGTATAAATTTAATAAAAGAAACCTTGTTGTGGGTTAATTAAGTAGGCAGAGCAATTTTTTCCTTTGTACTCCATCTTCTCTTATAACTTGATAAAGATTGCTCTAAAATCTTCAACTCAAAAATAAGTAAAGATTAATAAGAAGTGGACACTCCTGTAATACACAAGTGTCCAGGTTGGTTTTTTATACTAGATTAAAAAAATATATATTGTAGGAAGGTGAAGGTTTGTGTTCCACCGCCCCAAGCAGTACTGTCCAATGGTACAGTATTTTATCTGAGCCAAGGTGACTAAGGCTCAAGGTGTCTGGTGAGGTAAGTTAATTTTTGTCCCTATAAAATAATTTTTAGGTCACTACATTACTATTTGTGATTCAGAGACTCATGGATTGTTATTTGTAAAAACTTCCTAGCCTCTGGAGCTGTAAAGAACAATTTCAGAATGTGAGAACTAAACTGTCTTTCAGATTTTCAGTGAAAGTCAGTACCATCAAGAGGAGGTACCACCCCTACTAATCTGAGAAACAAGACAGCTATGAGCGACTGATGATAATAAAACCAAGAATGCAGATTATCAGCTATTTATTTGAGAAATTTCAACAAATACCTGATTATACTGAAATTTCTAATTCTTCTCTAATTCACTATGACAAGGTAAATGAAGTGTAAAAGGATTAACATAGGGTCAAAATGAAAGAAAATAAGCAAAACCAGGAAGGCAAGATGAAAACCATTTTTCCAAGTTCAGTAACACTCTTCCACTTTTAAATGAGCATATATTTGCTCATGAAGGTATTATCTGAGAAACAAAAATGAGTGCTGATTAATTTATAATCAAAAAAGTGATAATCAAAACCCCCTAACAAATACTTTAAACATTGATAAGATTAAACATTGCAACTTCGCCCTGTAGTGTGACTCTTACCTTCATGAGCTCCTCTGCCTGTCCCTCAAGAGTAACTGCATGCAAGGACAGCTGCAGGTTCTCTGTTATCACAACTAATACATCTCTTTCCTCCATGAACAGAAGCTTTTGGACAGGACTGTCTGTGGACAACACATGCCTTGTCTTTCCTTTCTCATTCACATAATGCACAGAGCCTGTAGCACACAAACAGGGTATAGTTTTTCAACAGTAATTTATAGCTACAAAAATAAAAGTTGCTCCTTTCTAAATTAATAAAATAAAATAACCATACATCTTTTGTCTTCTAGTTTGTCTCAGGATAGAGTACAATAGCTGCCCAGAACAGTAAAATAATCCTTAATCACGTTTCCCCCATCTAGAAAATCCAGAGGAAAATTATTTAAATGTTATTAAATAATTTAAAACTACAATTAAACTTTCTGTATATGTGTGCGTGAATGATGCCTTGTGAAATATTCTGCACTAATAATTGCAATTAATATATTATTAATATTACTATTAAGTAGTACTAATTATTAAGCATTAATAATTGTGAAAGAATGGCAGCTAAGAATTGGTACACTTTACAGCAGAGTCTAGAGTATAGAAAACTAGATCTGAAGCTCTTCATCGTTCCAAAACACTCCACCAGACACACTCCATAGAGTTTTTCTCCATTAATTTCACAAGCAAATGGATGGGATAGTGTCTTTCTAAGAACACTGTGTGTTCTTAGAAATAACATAGTGTGTTACTTGGCAATTACATTAAAAAAAAAAACATTTAAAAGCTATTATCATTTTGGTAAATTGTAACACTATATAAAGCATGCACAAGTCTACCCAGTGAAAAGCCTTAGAATTAGTATAGCTGTTTGTAAATGCTATTTCAGAAATCACCCAAACAAATGAAGTCATCAAAATCTGACAGATCACATGCCACTTGTATATACACAGTTTCTTAGCAAATCACGTTATAGAATGTGGCATTCCAAACCAGTGCAAATGAAGGATCTCTATAAAATGAAAGAATATATTCCCCCAAAACCTAAAGTAGAAAACGCAAATGTATCAGAATGAACATAAGGATCCATGCTAAAATGTTTTCTGAGTGAGGAAGTTTTCACACTAGCACACAAGACTAATCTCAAAATCCAACAAATATGAGCTAGCTAAGTAGAGCAAAGAACTCTGAGATTCAGGCAACAGACAACAAAGTGCAGCAGAAAGCGTGTGATGTTTAGGAAACACAAAGAACCCCAAAAGAGGATTATTACTCATGACCTAAGATGTCTGTAGCAAAGACAAACAAGTGTGCACTCAGCAAATATATCAGGATGACTTCCAGTGGCACTCGCCTCAAATGGTCAGGAATGAAGGCGATTCTTTGTGCTCATGGAAAGTGTTGCAAAATTACCTCACAAAATTGTTACCAAGTCAAGAGTTCTCTCTTCATACAAGCATCTCATGTACCACATTACCTGAATTGCATCTACCGCTTTACTGCAGCAATCAGTGTTTTGGAAGCATCAAAAATACCATGATTAATAAATATGTGGAACTTGGCAGGTTTTTACTCTATTGTCTTTATTCAAATCTCATTTGAGATACATAAAAGCATGCAGCAAGATTATTTTTTAAATTCATTTTCATTAAACAAGTTTGAGCCAAGGATCCATACTTCAGAGGAAATTTCCAGGTCACACTGAAACCCTTTGAAAACATTAACTGATTCTGAAGATAAGACAGATCACTAACTAGATTAAGAACTGGGTCCAAAGCATGTATGTATGCCAAATCAACGTAGGCAACAAGACTGCTCAAAAGAAGCTGTGCCATCTGATCAAATTTGAAAGTTTGGACAGATGTGGAGAGCCACTTGCAAGACCCAGAGTCTGCTCCTAGATGGAGCTGTGTACCACCACAACAGGGCTTGGAAAGTGAGGATCTAACAGGCACAGCTACTCAAACATTCGTTCCTTGTACTTTTAAGAAGTGCCCTGTACCCCTTTTTCATTTCCATGCTTCACGTCTTGTAACTCTCAAAACCCAAGAAGACACAGCCCACTATTCTGCCAAGAAACACTCCTTAAACACAAAACACCTCCGCTCCTGCAATCATACGGAAGCTATACCGGTGTGAAGGGCAGTCACTTCATAAACACTGAATCAAAATGTAATTGGGCTGCAGAGCTAGTATAACTTCAGTGGTTTTCTCGAGTAGTTAACACTTGAATTGAGATTACATACTCAAATCACCTACCAGAAACAGACTTATTACAGCACTTGTCACATACATTCTGGCTCCTATCCAAAGAGTTAACAGTTTAGAGAGAAAGAAAGCATCACTAGAGCTACTAGAGTAGGGAAAAAAAATGAGCTGGGAGCAAACTAGTACCCAGAACAGTAAAGGGGAAAAAGAACAGGAGGGAAGAAAGTATATTAGCAAGAAAACTAACAAAACATATTCAGATGTTTTTTATTTCTTTAGCCTCATTTCAAAGCATGAGAGAAGTTAATGAATAATTTATGTAAATGTATATCCTAGCAGCATTTGCCTATTTCTAGGCAAAAAAAAACCCCAAGACATGCATTATTTTAAAACTTTGCACAGAATGTTGACTATTTATTTTGATTACACTTTGGCACTAGCGATCACCTTCCTCCACATTCACTTCAGTAACCTGACTATGAGACCTGCAGTGTCCTTTTGGAGAGGACTCACCTGAAGATAGTAAGATTGTAATAATTGTATTCACTTCTTACCAAACATTCTTCAACTCTGATGAATAGGCTACCCTGCTGGATACAGGAATATGGTGGATATACTCCAGAAACAGGACTATGGTGCATGGAGTTATTCTGAAGCATTCCAGCATACTGGAAAACTCGTTTTGCTCTTACCATCTGTCAAAGTGATAAAGAAGGACAGTCCTTCCTGGACTCCCATTTTCAGAGGTGCTCCCATTCCAGTTTTTCTCCAGTTAAACATATCCAAGGCCTTCTCATCACCACCCACAGCTGCTTTTGCCAGCTGTACAATATCCCTGCAAAGAGAGATACTTAACTACCAATTCCATCTCCAAAATGGATGAGTAGTTAATAAAATATATTGGAAAGACAGAATAAAGATGTTTCATACACTGGTTGGAAAACAGTCAACCCCCAAAAGATACAAAGTAAAATTTTAATACTAGTATTCATTTGCATTGTTTCACCTTTTTTCCCCCATAGTATTACTATTTTTACAGAGATGCAAAATAGAAGTAGCCCAGAAAATATGTTTTTAAAATATTTTTTTACTACAGCTCTTTCCTATTTCTTGTTTGGAGAGGAAAGAATAATGTTTGGGAACTGACTTCTAATTTAATTATTCTTGCCAATAATTTCTTGAATAATTGAGTTTTCAGTGTGCTTTCTCCTTTTCCCAATCAGCCACATTTGCTAATTAGAGACACTAAAGGAAAAGTCAACAGCAACAGAGAGAAAAATCTGGACAAAAGGAAGATCTGCTGCTGTAGACAGAAACTTAGAAATAAAGGGCAGTTAGGAGAACTGTTTTTTAAATATATGGGGGGGTATTAACAAAAAAAATAAGAAAAAAAAAAGGTTGTGAGTAGGATTTTCTTTCTGTGCATCAAGAGAAAAGCCTAGTCTACCAGTGCTGTGATGAGGTACAAAACTTACTCTCCAGGAGGGGGTAGTCGAAAGACACAGTGAGACAGACATTTCCCAAAGTCTTGTTTCAGCAGGGCAGGACCCTGCACTCTGCCTCGCTGGTCCGTTCTCCACAGAACCAAGACACCGTGCTAGAAAAAGACATTAGTTACACTTTGCACACAGGTAAGAATCCAGACTTCAGCTACTCAGTGCTCATAAAAACAAATATTTTATTGGAAGTGCATGCTGGTTTTGGCTGGGGTGGAGTTAATTTTCTTCATAGGAGCTAGGAGGGGCTGTGTTTTGGATTTGTGCAGACAGCAGTGTTGGTAACACAGGGAGATGGTTGTCCCTGCTGAGCAGGGCTTACACAGGGCCAAGGCCTTTGTTGCTTCTCACACCCCCCACCAGCCAGAGGCTGGGCGTGCACAGAGTCAGAGGGGACACAGCTGGGACTGCTGACCCCAGTGTATATTCCATACCATATGATGTCATGCTCAGCAGATAAGGCTGGGGGGAGAAGGGGAGAGCAGAGGATGTTCAGAGTGATGGTGTCTGCCCAAGTCTCCGTTGCGGTGATGGAGCCCTGCTGTCCTGGGGATGACTGAACACCTGACTGTCTGGGGAAGTGGGGAATCAGTTCCTTGACTTGCTTTGCTTGCATGCACAGGGTTTTGTTGTACCTATCGAACTGCCTTTATCTCAACCCAGGAGTTTTCCTCACTTTTATTCTTCTAATGCTCTTCCCCATCACGCTGGGGGAGTAAGTGACCAGCTGCACTAGGCTTTGTTACCAGCTGGGGTCAAACCACAGCACAGATCCAACACCTTTCCTTTAATTTAATTGACACATATAATTACTCCCACTTAAAAGTAAGTCACACACACAAAAAAAACTTGATTATTTAAAATCAAGTTATCTACAAAATCTTGTTGGTTATATACTTTCTTACTAAAATGCCACTGCCAGAGCAATTAAATGGAACAGCTTTGTTTTTTCTCTGCAAGTAGGATATTCAAATATTTGTTTATAATTCCCCTTCTACTTTTCTCTAGCAAGTATTCTGATTGCTAAAAGATATTGAGATAAAGACCAGCAAAGCATAAGATACGCCTCTGAGTAAGTGCATGTAACACTGATGCAGATGAGCATGGGTGTATGATTAGACACATGAAGGCACAAGATGCAGATCATCTAGGTAAAGAATCTCAGAATTTCTGAAGGTTTCCTCTTCTTTCGGGGTAGATATTCATGTATAATTCATGGATATTACTTCTTATCTAAAACACAAATTTAGAACTTCTGATTTTTTACAGTATCCTATTCCACCTTTTAGAAGTTATTTTCAAATAATTTTCTTGCAACTCAGGATTTATGATGTCTGAATGTTTCCAGCTGAGCACTCTCAGTTATAAAGTAAAGGTCAAACAGAAAAAAAATCAGGGCCCAAAACATCTATCTACTTTCTAAGGGTATTCCTCTAATATGCACAGAGTATGATCCTAGCAGCACTCATCTCATGGAAGTTACCTGAATATAAACCATCATGGGAAACATTTTAAAAATACACTTTAAAACCATTTGGCAAGACACAGGAAATTACACACACCTATGGTGCGCATCGCACCACCTTCACTTTGTCATGGTAAGGTATTTCCTTGAAACTACTGCTTACCCTATCTTGGTTAATACTCTCATCAGCAGAGCAGCTGGGATGAGCCTATATGATTGTTAAATTTGCCTATAAGGAAGGTTGCATCTTTTTTAAGATGACTTTGTTATTGTAATCTGACATGAAGTAAATAAATTTGGAAAAAAGTTTGTAAATGTAAACTGTGGGTATGTTAATGTATTATCTCCATGTAAATAAGGCCTCAGTTATACTGTACATCATGTTCTATTGTCTGGGCAGCATTTTCTCCTTTCTAATAAAGAAAAGGATAAATATGGTTTTGTCTCCATTTTGATTTTCTGCATTTCTCCCAAATGCATCTCAGAATTTTACAAACAGTGATTTAAAATTGTATTTTCCTCTGACTCATATATCTATATAAATATATATAAGAATCCTCAGCTGAACTGAAATTATCAGCATTTCTGTTTATATCAGGGAAGACAGAGAAAAAATTGTTTTTTCTTTTTCCACTTGCAGACTGAAGAACTGGCAAAATCCGAATCTTCTATGAATACTTAACTGTAAAGACTAAATATTCTATAGCTACTTCCTCATTTTAATATACAAAAGGGCAACCAGCCCATCAACAAATAGAGACTGTCACATTTCAAGTATTTCCACAATATATTTTTCTATACAATAAGTTTGACTCATTTCTAGAGTACTAATAAAAACAGAACCAGAGTAGCGTGGGCTTTTTGTATGTATATGAGCATTGCTGTGTACTCACTACAGATTAATATGTTGTGGTTGGAATTTGGTTCTTGACATCTAAGCTTTATTCCTGGGTCTGCCACAAAATTTCTTCATAGACAGGAACAAATAATCCAAGTTGTCTATGCCTCAGCTACCCCATCCATTAAACAGCCTTAAATCCTAATCTATCGCTCAGCACATACTGAGATCAGAAACACATTCATTTAAATATAAACTGATAAACCAGCAATGAATACACTAGAAAAAGTTAAAACCTTGAGATTTGATTTTACTCTCTAGCAGTTTAAATTTGTACCTAAAGCAAGGAAATTATCTTGTCCACAACTATCCCTTCTCCTACCAACCCATCCCACAATCCCTTCCTATCAAAGGGCTTGCAACACACTGTTCCACGTGAAACACATATTTGGCATTTCAACTACTCACCCTATCACCAGACACAAGGTGGGCACCATTTGCACTCCAGTTTAGGACTGTAATTTTGGCATTGTGATTTGGTGGTACAGCATGGTGCTCCCTGTCTTGTTTGTTAAGTATCACAACTTCTCCTGTCTCCCAACCTGCTGCAAGAATTGGTCTGGAAGGGTGCCAGGAAAGTGATGTGACCAAAAAACTTCTCTCAAGATGTGCATCAGACACATGTTCTCCCTGCAAATGGAAATAAAGTGCAAGCTCAGTATAATGGAAACTGTACAAGGATGCAGCTAAACCTTCAGACTCGCTTCCCAGTCAACAAGATACCATTTTGTAATAAGGGACTGGCATGTAATAGACCTTCCCACAAGTGATATGAAGTGGCTATGCAAATTATCTTCACAGTTATTTCATGTGCATAAAAAGTGTGCTACAACATGCAGTACATCCAGCTGACAGTTGCTAAAGAACACCCAGCAGTTAAGCAACTGCCTCATTCTGCTTTTCCAGGAGATTCTTCCCTCACAGCACCTCTCACAGAATATCAACTTTTTACTCCTGTATGAAGGATAAGAAGGCTTAAAATAC
Source organism: Heliornis fulica (assembly GCA_013399135.1). NCBI lineage: Eukaryota > Metazoa > Chordata > Aves > Gruiformes > Heliornithidae > Heliornis > Heliornis fulica. The sequence goes on along the minus strand of VXBZ01007839.1, from coordinate 328,068 downwards.
GTTTCAAGGTAAAAAAAACCCTTAACTTTTTAAAAAAGCAGCACCTCACTGAGGAGAGAGAATAAACTAATGCTTAAACAGCTCCTAAAGGTAGACAGTGCATGGTTTACAATAATATGTCAGGTAAATCATTTAACCTCTGGATAGATTTCTTTTGCCATTTGTCAACTTTGGAGGACAATCTTTCATAATGCACTTTGGAAAGTATACATTTTATAGGCTACTCATGTTAACAGTCTGAAACATTTCCAGTATGTCTGCTGCTAGATAGCTTGTAGTACCATTTCCCTAAATAGCATGTTTTTTTCCTGAAAATTATGCAAACCGAAGTCCTACGCAAGCCTCTTCTGCAAAGTTTAGGATAGGCAAAGGAAATATCTGTCTACAGGCAGAAACCACACTTGGAAACAGCCTACTCAAACAGAGCAAGCCATGTCTAGCTGATCGTCTCAGTCTCAAGGTGGAGAAATGTAGTGGTTTTTATTTACATTTCTTAGTACATTTTATTCATTGAGAGTTAAAAAAGCAGCAGCATGCATAAGCCTGAAACTCTCACGCTACAAGAAGTGAAAAGCAAATCAGTAACCATCCCAAACAAGACCTAAAGGCTCTAAAAATTAAATTTCAATGGAAAGAACAAATTAATTTATTAAAGCCTTTTTATAAAATACATGTAATGAGTAGCTAAGGAATTTGATATGTCCTACATAGCATGGGACATGGATAGTAACTAAAATCCAGAGAGAGGGATTTGAGGAGCACACAGTTACACATCATTTGCAAAGCTGCAAATATATACATTAAAAAAAGCAAAGTTTCAAACTGGTACCAAGCCCAAAAGCAAAGTTGATTATTCACCTGCTCCAGGTAGATGTCCACACAGCCCCCAGACACTGTGCTGACAGAAGCAACTGCCAGGAGTGGATGAAGTGGGTGCCACGCTATATGAGAAGGGGAGGCAACTGAATCAGGAGCTTCTGTTCGATGACCCACATACACAGCCATAACAGCAGAAGCTGCCACAGGCTGCAAACCTGTACAAGGAAAACAAACAATTCTAACAGGTATGCTTAAGTACATATGAACACTAGATACACATGCTATATGTTATATAATAGATAAGTGTACTTGTTATATATGTAGTTTAAAAACGAGGAAAAAATACGCACTACACAAGCATGAAAAGGGTCATATTTTTAAAATATGTCACAATACTGAGACTCGTAGCATGTAGATTCAAGGTGTGCATGGGCCAGTACCAATCTCTCACCAATGGCTTGAGCTGGCTGATTTAGGTAGACTCTTAAATAACTCAGAATTCACCAGAATGCTACTTCTAGTACAACCAGTCATGTCAATTGACATACAGATGAGCAATTTTATGTTGGAAAGTCTTGTATTTCAGCTTTCCAATTAAGTTTTAACAATTGTCACTGCTTTGAAATCAAAGAATTTCCAGTTCTGATCCAAAATATTGTACCCATTTTTAATTCATTCTTATTTCATTTTACTCTAACAGGGAAGGAATTCAGCCCATATTTGAATGGGTTTTATATGGGCTCGAAATTTGAACTAATAGAGAAATTCACTTAAGTTTAAAATAAAAATTTTAGGTGCTTAAATTAAAAAATTACATTTGATGTGAAATCATGGCTTTATCACACAAAACCACACAGTTGTAAATGCCTTGTCTAGAGCCACCTTTTTCTGCTGATAAGAGTCCCTTACATCTGTAGTCATATATATTACAGCGTCATCATATTTAGTTATTTCAGTCCCCTTCAGATAGGGGGGCAAGTAAGTCTGTCAAGCTTATAAAGTGTGTCTCTTGCTCAACTCTGTAATAGCTAACTATCCCTTTTGGCATTAAAAGACAGCAATAACAATTTTTTCAACCAATACCATATATATCTTAAAAGGCAGACTAGCACTTAGTAAAACAAGATTCAGTTATCTTCCCTTGTAAATTATGGACAATCCCTAATATAAAATACTTTTCAGCATCTCAATAACTATGCAGAATTGTGCAGGAGACTTCTATACAAAAATAAATACATTTCTCATGTAAGTGAATTACTCAGCAGCATAAAAGTCACTAAACCAAAATTCATTTGCATGCTGTGATCTTGGGTATTCACTGTTCACATGCTACAATTGCTTCAAGCTCCTGTATTTATACTCTGTAACTTTGAAAGATGCTTCTTCAAATAAGCCTTCAAAGAAAAAAAGAAAACAAAGTAGCCCTACCTCTACAAATGATTCTGGCACTGCATGTTCTGTTTTTTCAATATTTATAAATCAATAATTTCTGAAAAAGTTAACTACTTTGAGGATTAGAATACAGAGTAGAGTAGAATATAACCTAGAATATAACCAAGTCCAAATATCTGCTCTCAGTAATCAGGTTAGATACACCTGATGAACATTTTTGAAACTACTCACAAGCACTTAATAAATTAACAGTTCACACAATCCCAGACTCATATGTGTTGGAAGGGACCTCAAAGCCCATCCAGTTCCAGCCCCCTGCCCTGGATAGGGTCACCCTCCACTAGCCCAGGGTGCTCAAAGCCCCATCCAGCCTGGCCTTGAACACTGCCAGGGATCCACAAGTTCCCTGGGCAGCCTGTGCCAGGGCCTCACCACCCTCCCCCAGAAGGATTTCTTCCCAGTATCTCATATCAATCACCCCTCCTGCAGCTGAAGGCTATTCACCTTAGCCTGTCCCTCCCTGCCCTTGCCAACAGTCCCTTTTCAGCTTTTCTGGAGACCTTCAAGGGACTGGAAGGTGCTGTAAGAACCAGAAGCAACTCTGCTCCAGACTGAACCACCCCAACTCTCTCAGCCTGCCTCCACAGCAGAGGTGCTCCAGCCCTTGGATCACCTCCATAGCCTCCCCTGTACTCAGTCCATCAGCTCCATGTCCTGCTAGTCTGGCAGAACCCCAAGCTGGACAAAGCATTACAGAGTGTTTTCCCCAGAGCAGAGCAGAGGGGCAATCCCTTCCCTCTCTCTGCTGGTCACACTGCTGGGGATACAGCCCAGGACACAGTTGGCTTTCTTGTCTCCAAACATCCACTACTAAGTTATGTTGAGGTTCTTGCCCTTCAACAAGCCAAAAACCTTCTCCTAGGGGTTGCTCTCCAACCATTCTCTGCCCTGCCTGTAGTTGTGCTGGGGATTGTGCTAACCCATATGCAAGACCTTGCACTTCATCTTGTTGAACTTCACACAGTTCACACAAGTGAGCATTAGACATTACATTAATGTCTTCCCACAGATAAACATTCAAGGTCATCCTCTGTCCCCGTTCTTAACTGTCCAGACACAAGCCTAGAGGTCTAGTGCATACGTCACACTCCCATACTGGCATGTAGGGCCATGCTTGGGACATCAAATCCTTACTTCAGAGTTTATCAGCTCACAGGTTATACACCACCAGCATGGGGACCACTGGAGATTGGTAACTGGCCATCATCCCAGAGAATGGGTGAAGGATCATGTCTGTCTGCACTGACCAACATAGGCATATTTAATATTTCACAAAGAACACTCTTCACATATGCATACTCCTCACAGAGAGTAAATTTATGGGGTGATTTCCCTCCAGACAAATTTCCCAAATCCTTACTTACAATTTGACAGAGTATTAAAGTAAATTACAAACTTAATATCTTATATTTGTTTGTTTTGAATTTTTGGGATTTAGGTAACCTCAGGATTCCTGTTGCTACAGACTGCAGCAGTGAGCTGGAATATATGCACATATTTCCAAACACAATCATCTACGTTGAAGAAAAGAAAAATATTTTTAATTATGCCCTTCTGTTACTGGTGACAATTCTTTAAAAGCCACTTTTGCACTCTGGATGACAACATCAGCAGAACATTTATCATGTAAGAGTGGCTGATTACAACTTGCTTGGCTATTCTTGCGGAGCTGTTATTGGTCACAAGTTTACCCATCACCGAGCACGTTCATAAAATGAGTGTTCCCTATGCACTACCCTAACGGTTCCCTGACAGCACCTGTGCAGTTTTTCTTACCGTCCCTACCCCTAAGAAACACCAGCTTCCACAGTTTCAAATGCTTACCGCGGCTAGACTAAGGCAAAAATCAAAACACACAACTGGGCTGCGCTACCGATAGACGGCTGACGACGAAACAGTATTTTCTCCAACGGGCAAGCCAGAAATAATAAATAGTAAATCTCTGACTACGCGCTGAGCCGGCACCGAGGGGGACGCGCCCAGGGCCGAGCCCAGCCTGCTTCGAGCGGGGCCGGACCCTGCGGGGCTCACCGCTGCCGGGCGGCTCCCGCATCCCCTAGCAACAACGCGCTCCGGGATCCACCACAGCCCACCAGAAGCGATTGCTCCCAGCTCGGTAAACACGCGGGTCCCGCCCGCCATGTCCACGCTGCATGGGCGGGACGGCACCCCCAGCCGTTCCCACCGCCCACCGGCCCGCCCGCCACCGACCAGGCCCAAACGGGCCGGGAAGAAGCCGGCCGAGCCCCGCGGGCTCCCGGAGCCTTCGCTCGGGCTGAGCGCAGCGGGCCAGCGCCCCCCGCCCGCTCTTACCCGCGACGCGGTTCCGGCGCTGAAGGCCGCACTCGCTCGCAGATGCTTTGCGTTACCCCTGACAACGGCGAGAGTTCCCAGCACGGAAACTCCCGACCTGGAGCCGAAGAGAAACGGAAATAACCGAAGCTGTCCGGCGGCACATCGCAGATAGGCGGAAAGTGCCGAGCGCAGCGGGAGCCGGACTCACCGGCGTCTCGCCGGGAGCAGGGCGTTGCAGCCTGCTCCCTCCCGAAGCCCCGGCTGTGGCCCCGGGCTGCCTCTCCTTCACCACCACCCCGGCTCCCGGCGCCTCAGAGCTCCGCCACCCCGCGCCGGCCGGGCACCAGCCCTCGCCTCAAGCCCGAAGGAGGGCTGCCCCTTGCCCAGGGGCGCGGCGGGCTCAGCACCCCGAACCACCACCCTGCCTCTGGGCAGGCGAAGCAGCCAACACCTCCGGGGGAAGGCCCACACCTAGCGTGTAACTGTGTGTGATTATGTGGCCTGGAGCTCATCAGCACTCTCAGAGCTTTGGCAGGAAAACTGATACAGTAACACTCCAGGAGAGTGGCAAGTTTTGCCCAGAAACATCTAAATGAAGATAACCCCACACCACCCCTCCTCTGGCGATCCTGGGTGCAGCAGGTACGGCCCAGCTCTAGTTCTCACTGGTGCTGGGCCCACATTCAGCCTTAACAGCCAGGTTTAGCCAGTGCATTCAAGAGACAATTCACATCCCAATCCTTACATCACTGTGAGCTCCTAAGTCATTTGTAATTCCTCTGAAGTCACAACACTTCCCACAAATAGATGACAAGAAGCCACACCTCTAGTACAGCTGTGACCAACAGTTCCTGCATGCACAAACTTAGGTACACTCTGCCATGTGTAACATTTGTTTAATTTACATGGGGTTTCACACTGCATCCCTTTTCCAACTAGACAGCAATTACTGGGACCCTTCTGATAATAAAAGGTCAGGTTTGTTGGCATGTAGGAAAAAATACAACGTGGAAGTCAGACTGCATTAAAGTGTTCTTCCAGAATTTCAAGATAGACTTTAGGTGGGGAGGCAAAACACAGGCTTCAGACCTTTCTGGTACAAGCTCAGCAACCCCCTCTAGAACAAATTGTTTTCTGAGCAGCAGGATTTAAAGTCCTGTTTCCTGGAGCTTGTTATCTCATGGTTTATTTACCTCCTCCCCTACAAGGCATCAGTTCTAGTAAAGTCATTTATGGCATCTCATCTTGGTGGATTCTTGGACATGCAAGACCATTGTTAGCTCACTCAGTGCCACTCCCAATGCAGTTAGTAATTCATTTCTTGCCTCTGCCTAGCTGGCTATTTTCACTGTTTGTGCCCATAGTATTTCTGAGATCAGACTCAAAGCCGAGTACGTAAGCAGACCACATGCACAGATACCATTTTCTTATACAGCCAGCCTAATGAAGAAACTATTGCAACTACAAAGTGCAATTAAGTCACAAGTGCATGGCCAGTAGGAGCTTCAAGCCATTATCTACTCCACCATCCCTTTCTGGCTGCAACAAAAATAATCTAGACCCCCCTCATTGACTGCCTCTGCTTAAGTGACCATTTCTACAGCTTTCATAATTGCCTGGTTCAGCATTAGAAGATCTTTTACCCAATAACTAAATTCCATATACTTGTGCAGGCTTAGCTATAAATTAAAGTTCCCTGCCCTCCAATATTTAACAGAGAAGCCTGGCTGTAAAGACTTATATCCTCACTAGACAAATAAACAGAGCTTCCTAGGAACCTAAGGCATCTTCTGTGAACTCAGGAGGGGGGCATCTAGCGGCTCTGAGTCCCTAACATCCCAAGACAGACAAAGAACAGGCTTCAGCAGTGTCACTGCACACATATTGTCCTCTCCAAGAGCTTGACCTCAGATGCCGAAAGAAAAAATAAAGTTGCATGATTAGGTGCTTCCTATTTAGTAAGCCACAGAGGATTAGCAAGGGAGGTCTGACCTTACAGTTTAAATCCTCTTACCTAAATGGGAAAGAACTGCTTTAGTAACACAAAGATCATCTATTATCATTTTTCAGATTAAACTATTTACAAGTCTTTTAAGAACAAGAGTTACAAATGAAAAGTAGCAGCTAAGTAACCTAAAAAGAAAATACAAGACAGCATCTGCTGATGGTTTTTGCATCAAAGATCTCTGGAAAAGTAGTTTCACATTATAGTGTAATGATAGCACACATTAGATGTAAAATTAAAAACACCTCAACATAAACACAGAACTATTACCTTTGTCCTGAACAGTTCTGCTTTGCTTGCTCTACTTCTATTAAGCATCTGATTTGTTATTCATACTTTAAAATACACAGAAAATGCAACAACTCTAAGTTAATGTTTTTGTCTAGTCTAGAATACCACCACAATGAGCACTGAAAGATTATTTGCATTTTGTGTCTGTGTAGGTCCGCCAAATCATGTTCACAGACCCTCCTTACTATTAAAAAAGAGTGAACTAAAGTTCAAGTGTCTTTTGACATCTCAACCTACCCCCTGCCTCCCAGCTCTTGTCTAACTCCTTTTTATTCAGTCTTCCTTTCACAAACATTTACACACATGAGCAATTTCACACCTTAACAGTCCACTTGAGGCAATGGGACTATTCAACCATCTGACATTATTTGCATACATAGAGAATGGAAACCTTCGACTCTGAGCTCCTTGGGGAACACATCTCTTTGCAAAGCACCATGGAAATATACGTCACTGTAGATGCAGAATGCATCATTTCCTGTCAGTATGGTTAAATTTGCTTGTGGGCACACTAAGTGGCAAAACCAAGCCATATGCCCTTGTGCTACATTATAACAAAACCAAGAAATACTCCATCTAGTTAAGATATAGATTTAAATGCAAAGTTCTACATTGGAGACGAGCTTCAAGCAATTTGTCTCTTGTTTGGTTTACAAATTGCATTTAGAGCCACACACTTGGCAATGGTTTACACATTTATAGGAGATAACGCAGGGTCCAAGACATATTCAGATTTAACTCACCACTATTGTTACTTACAACACTTTCCATAGAAGTCTTCCAGAATTTAGATGCCATTACAAAGTTTAATGATTATTATTATATTCACAACATCTCAAAAAGAGATTAATGTTCTTTCCACAAAGGATTTATCAGGGCAAAACCCCAACATCCCAGTACCACTTGTAAGATTATTTTTAAAAATTCTGAGTAGCAGTTAACATAAACTCTCAATGCAAAATTATCAGAGAACAGTCACTGGAAAACAGCCCAAAACATTAGATTAGCTAATTAAATTTAACCACCTTTAATTCAAAATATTACCGAATAAAGCTGCTTCATTAAATAAACCGTCTCCAGGATTAAGAAAAATCCAACTTAAGGGTACCTACACAAGTGCAAACTCTGCAAGAAGATGTGAAGTTGTGGAGACACTAGGCCTTCTCCTCAGGTTTTACATTTATAACTCCACTCAGAAGCTCAACCATCAACACAGGCAGGTTACCACTGCTCAGGCAGAGAAACAGAGTGGTAGGGGTTGACAGGCACCTCTGGAGACCATCTTCTCTAACCCCCTGCCAAAGCAGGGCCACCAAGAGCAGGTTGCACAGGATTATGCCCAACAGGTTTGGAATCCCCCAGAGAATGGTACTCCCCCACCTCTCTGGGCAGCCTGTCCCAGTGCTCAGGCACCCTCAGAGTGGAGGAGCTTTTTCCTCACGTTGGAATGAATCTTCCTATATTCCAGCTTGTGCCAATTGCTCCTTGTCCTGTCACCATGCACCACTGGGCAGTCTAGCCTCAACCCCTGGACACCCACCCTTTCGATACTGATCGGTACTGGTGAGATCCCCCCAGCCTTCTCTCCTCCCGGCAAAACAGCCCCAGCTCTCTCAGCCTTTCCTCACCCCAGAGATGCTCCAGGCCCCTCACCGCTCTGGTACCCTCCCCTGGACTCGCTCCAGCAGCTCCCTGTTTTGAAACGGGGAGCCCAGCACCGGACTCCAGCTGCAGCACCAAAGTCGAAGCACCGTCCCCGCCGGTTCCGAGGCACAGAGGTTGCTCCGGGGAACAGCAGCCCTAGATGCCGGGGCGGAGGAGCAGTGGGTGCTACCAACCGCGACGCGGCTCAGGCGGGCAGAGAGCTCCCGCCAAGCGGGTACGACCACAGAAGAGCTCCGGGCAGAGCCTCCCGGCTAAACCCTTAACAAGTCAGAGCCAGACTGGCCGCGCCTCTGCGGCGGCAATAAATAGAAGGCCGTATGCAAATCACCAGCAATCCGACCAATAGAATCCGGGATCACGTCCAAGGGCCTTAACTATAGGGCACTATAGGGCCCTCAATTGTTTTTTTCTTTTAGCCAATCAGCAGCCAGCTCTTGGGATTGGTCACGCCCTCTGACGGACACCGGTTCCCGCCGCTTCCTTTGCGTTGTGCTTTC
>VXBZ01007839.1:273467-318611 GCA_013399135.1 Heliornis fulica | reverse complement strand
CTAGCTAGGAGAAGCGGAGCTTTGGGCCCCCGTGAGGTGTACGTGCCCCTGGGGCGGGGGAGGGAGCAGCCTTGGCGCAGCTCCCCTCTTCGGGCCCCCGACCAACGGGGTGAGGCGGCGTTGGGGCCTGGACGGGTAAAGCTCCCTTCCTCGCCCCCGAGGGGAACCGGGCTTTTGTAGGGGCAGAGGGGACGGCGAAGAAGTAGTGTATAGAGGACTGAAACGGCGAGCTTGAGAAGACTTTACTTTTGGAAGACAAAAAAGACAAGCAGGTGACATTTGAAAGGGGAAGGCACCTGGAATGGGTAGACTGGGTGCAGGGGGGGCTAGGCAGGAGCTGTGAGGGACCAGCTGTTGAGAAGGGGTCAGATACTGGGCTTTGTACCCTAGCCTTGTAAGGAACTACCCCCAACGTGTGTTCCTTTGGTAACCCCCTACTGATTGTTGGGGGATGCCAGTGGATGCAAGATTTAATTTGTGGTCACAAGGCTAAACTTGAAAGCAAGGAGATTTAAGCCTTACTTAAGTGAAGTTTTGGGGCACAGACTGTCAGAGTTGGAAGGTTTCTGTCCTTGAAATAACTGAAAACACTGCAATTTTTTGTTGTGTGGAAAACAAGTTTGTGTTTTTAATTAGGGATCTGTCAGGTAAGTAAGTTTTGAGTTTAGATCCACAGTTCAAATCAGTTTATTGACAGTTTGCAAAGAATGGAACATTACCCAACATAATTATGAATTGGTAGGCGCAGTGGTTCAGCTGAAAATCATCAGAAAAGCGTTGTTCTAATATTAGGAACACAACCCATAAACTGTAATCACACAAATTTGTATGCCATGCTACGCTGATGCATCTTGTCTGTTTTAAACCATGTTACCCTGGTGCCAGCCAAATCTGCAGTAGTTCCATTCTTTATTTGTGGTATTCAGAATTTCGGTCTCTTGTTGGTTTTTATCTTTTCCCCTTATTAAAGTTGGACTGTGGCTCCTGTCCTCGTGATAAGGCAGCTGCATCACAAATACTACTTTCTGGTTTGCTATAAGGAGTTGGCTTCTTTTAGATACGGTGTCAGTAATATTTTTGCAGTCTTTAAGAAAAAAACTCAACCAAACAATTGTTGGGTTTTAGCACATAATACGATTTAATGCCTTAAGCTTTTGTGCGTGTACCTGGTGTTTTGTTCCAAGTATTAAAAAGCCCCAAACCTTTAGAACTGAGAGGATTTATGAAGTTAGACACAGGGTGAGCGGTCATCCCGATAGCTGGTCCAAATGTCAGATTTGGAATTGAAGTTCTTTAGTGGTGCCTTTCAGAAGGTCCAGGAGTGATCCTCTAGCAAAAGATGTGTTAAAACTTTTTTTTGCTTGGCCAAGAGGTCCCACCATCGCCATAACCTGAGTGGTCCCCAGTGAGGCGAGGAGGGGAGAAGCCACTGCAGATGCCTGCAGAGTTTGTTGCCCTCCAAATTAGAAAGAATATAAAATAAAGAGGGTCACGTTGATGGGAAGGAAGGGAGATGCGGGAAGCTGCTGACGGAGCCAGCCCCAAGTTGTGGGCCGTGGGGAGCCAGGCCGGCTCCTGGCGCGGGTCGGTCGGCAAAGGCCGGCGGTGACAGGCGCCCGGCCCGCGGCGCGATGCTCTTCTCGGAGGAGGCGACCGGGCGTGGGGCTGCCCCGCGGGGAGCGGCGGAGAGGTGCCGGGGCTTTGGCGGGGTGGGGGCGGAGGGGGAGCTGGAAATCTCGGTAGCCTCGGCCAGTCCCAGCCCCAGAGACACACACGCACAGAGGAGGAGAAGCCGCCGCCGCCGCATCTAGGAATATGAATCCCCCCCCCGCGGCAGGTCGGATCACCTCGGCTCCATGGTGAGGAGAAGGAAGAGCCCCTCTGGGCCCGAGGAGCCGCGGAATGGGTAGGATGGGGGGCGAGCAGCCGGCCCGGCCCGGCCGCGCTGCCCTGCTCCGCTCCGCCGGGCTCGGCGGCTGCCTTTCCTCTCAGCGGCTGTCGAGCGCTTCCACACGCCCGAGTTTGGCTGGGCGATTTCTCCGCCAAAGGCGCCCCGAACCCCTTCGGGAGGGTGCCGGAGGGCTGCCGGGGGAGCCCGGCTGCCTTTTGGGCCGGTTTGGGGGGGGTTCCGGCGGGGCTTTTCCCCTCCCGCCCTCGGCACAGGTTGTTGGGTCGGGACAGCAAACGAAAGGGGATTTAGTAACAAACAACGGCGGCCATGTTGAGAGGAATTTCTGCAGCTAAACTTCTCCCCTCTCAGCCCAGGGATTTCTCTCCCTCTCTGGGGGGCTCCCTGGCCTAACTTTGTGCCCCCCTCTTTTCTCTCTCTCTTCCCCAACAGGATGACAGTGAAACTGGGAGAGAGCAGCGGGGAGGAAGGGGTGAAAAAGCTGGGCAAGAGAACAGGAGGAGATGAGGAGTCCCTGGAAGAAGAAGGGGCAGGAGGAGGAGGAGAGGCAGCTCCAGGCAGTAGCAGCACAAAGAAAGAAGAGAAGATTATTAACAACAACACTAACAGCAGCCCCCCACCGAACCCCAGCTTATCGCAGGCCCCGGCCTCCCTCCAGCCCTCCCACAGCCAGGACCAGCATCATTTTCTCAGGTCCAGCGTCAGACCTCAGAGCAAGAGGCTGAAGAAGGATTCCCAGGCATCCTCTTCAGTTGGCAGCAGCACTGCTGCAAAAGGCAAAGGTACTGTATTTGGCACCCTTAAAACACACAGGCGAGGGGGGTGGCAGTTGGGGGGAGTCACCTCTGGGTTTGGGGGTTGTCATTTTCCTCCTGTAGCTGCCATCTTTTGTTTGGTTTTGGGGAAGGTGTTTTGGGGCTTGTTTCTCACAGTAGCTGAAATCTTCTTTGTGTCCCAAGGCTTCAGCTTCTTGGCTGCCCACTATTCTCTTTGCACTTGCAGAATTAGGAGATTTGGATGTATATGTGTAAGGGGGGCAAATCTCCATTATTGAAGCAAACCTTTTAATTCCTGCATTTTGTCTCTTGAGTTTCAGGAAAACCCTGTATTTTGGTTAAACAATCAGGCTCTAGCTAGCTGTGTAATCAGGTGGCTGCATTCAGAATTCTGTTCTTAGGTAATAACAAAATATTCACTGGGTGCTAGTTAAAAAAGGGGAAAACAAACACAACCCGCAGGACACTGGCGATTATCCCTAATTATTTCCATGACTGTTTTACCCAAAGAAGTGTTTTGGAAGTAGCTATGAAATGCTCATAGTGACACATTTGTTTCTAAGCCTTTATGAGTCCTCCATTACTGTTTCAAAACAGTTTGGGCATTTCCATGTAATTTGAGTTTTTTATTAAGATTGTTTTGTGCACATCTTAATGTGTGTGTGTACATATGTACATGCTTTTTTGCTTTAGTGTTGTACATAAGAATTTGATTTTTTTTTCAAAGCTGTTTCTTACTTGGGGATCTAGAAGGCATCAGGGATATTTGAATGTATTTTGGTGCTATTGTGTGTGTTCAGCAGCTACTGGATGACACCTGGCACTGTAGTTGAGCTGTACTTGAGTATAATTTTTAATAACTTGTGCACAAGTACTCAGGTGTTATTTTATGTTAATTTTTGAGAAGAGCAATATTGAAGAGTGTTTCAGGATTTGAAATAACAAAGTTTGCTCTTGTCTGCTGAAACAAAGTAAAACTCCACATAGATTAAATATGTCTTGGAGACTCCCTCACTCTATGATACATTGCAGGGGTATATACATTCTGGAAATTAGATAAACATTAACAAATTATGATAGCTTTGTGTTACGGTAATCAAGCTGTGTAAATAGTGATTTCTTTCTTTTTTTTTCCATGAATAGGCAATAACTACATTTTAAATTCAGTTGGTTGACAGTTTATATAATGAACTGAAATATTTTTAATACCTTATTAAGTCGTCTTTAATCTCGCAAACTTTTTGGTTTCAAGTGAAAAATTCCAATGCGTGATGCTGGAGGATAGAACAGAAAGACCTATGTAATTCTTTTCCCAGTTGCATTACAGTAGATAAACAAACAGATGAAATACCCAGGAGTTTTTAGGTACAGACAATTATTTCAAAGGTTGTAAGTAGTATTAAATGTGAGGAGGTGATTCTTTGGAATACATGTTGACTATGATTGACAAGCCAAATACATGCATTTAGAATTATTCTATTACTTTCAAAGTGTATACACATGAGCAAAATACATGCATCTCTGTGCATGTTTGTTTATTTGTAACAATCATTTCCAGTTTTAGAACAGCAGAACCATTTTTAACTGGGTGTATTGACAAAATTGAAAAGCAAACTTTGTTTATTTTGCAATTCAGATTCCAAACTAACCTTCATAATATTTTCCATTCCGTATATAATTTTATTTCAGTAATCAGTTGTAGATGCTGCTTGTAATCACTGTACCCTGACCATGTTGTCATGTTTGGGGAAATGTCTTAAGTCATTGAGGGTGACAGTCCGTTGTAGAATAACGGTTATGCTTTCTCTTTTTGAATTGTAAGACCAGTTCTGCCCTGCTAGTTTTGATGGGAGTGTGTTGAAGTTGATTTTTCTGATATGTTCAAGAAGATAGCTGTCAGATCTTGGAGAACAGAGCCATGGACATTTTTTCATTTTTCTAATTTGAGTTCTTTATGTTCAGGGGTGCATACTGAGAGGTTTACCAGCCCTCTTGTCTTGAATTTTCCTTAATGGAATGTCTTGTGATGAGAATTTATAGAGCTTTGTGTTCCGAGTGAAGTGTCTCACAGAGCTAGCTTCCAACGGGGAGCTAATGGAAAGGTGAAGATTATTAATAAAGATTTAAGAGTGTAAGAGTGGTGGAGCACTGGAACAGGTTGCCCAGGGAGGTGGTGGATGCCCCATCCCTGGAGACGTTCAAGGCCAGGTTGGATGAGGCCCTGAGCAACGTGATCTAGTTGGCGGTGTCCCTGCTTCTTGCAGGGGTGTTGGACTGGATGACCTCTGGGAGTCGCTTCCAACCCTAATCATTCTATGATTCTATGATTTTACTTAAATCCTTCCACTTGCAGTTTCATCTGTGTTCTCCTCCCCCTGTTAGGTATAAAAATGATACAAAGCTTGAAAGCACGTGCTTTGGGTTGTCTCTGAAAGCTGGAAGCTTCTCCATTTTGCATGTCAGTCAAGGTGATGGTTGCAAAGGTAATTTTGACTTTGGCCAGCAGGAGTGTCTAGACCACACATATGCCTGGTCCGGTGAAACCAGAAACTTTTTTTGTTGTGGTCTTTCAATAATTCTTCATAACCTTCAAAATTTTGTTAAAGTGGTCCTGCTTTTAGAGTCTATAGTGAAAGCTTTCCAAGGCTATTACTAAGGAATGTAATCAATGAAGATAATTTCTTTCAAATTGTGGTTGTTAAGCAGGCATTGGCTTGTCCCAGTCACGTCTGTAAGAGTTTTGAAATTAGTATTTTTTTTTCCTGGTTGTTGCAGATCCCTTTTTACTTTTGACATTGATGTTTTTAGGGTGCTTTGTTGAAGCAGACCAATTATTGCTAAACTAAACTTTACTGTAAACTGCAGGAAGAGCTTGCTCATGCAGCAGCTGATGACTTTTCACCTTTGCCTTACTATGGTTCAGGAAAGATTATTAATAACAGTTCTCAAATTCTGCGTAGTAGAATGCACAATTATTGGTAATTTTCAGATCACCCTGGTGTAATCCTAAATTGTATTGTTGGATGCTGTCTCTTTGCCTTTTGTGTAGAGTTTTGCTTCTGAGTTTTGGACACAAATAACATAAAGTAGCATAGTAAAATAAAATTTGAAAAGAATTTTACTTAAACTGCCAAACCATTTAATTTTTTTAAGGTGTTATAATCTAGTTTTCAAATATTGGTCATAATTTTATTGTATTTTCCAGTCCATAGTCTACACCTCAAATAGTTCACACCTTTTGAAGTATGAATGCTTGGAAGTAAGTCTCAAAGTAACCTGCACAAAATCAGAGGAGGAACTTGAAGGAATAGTTGGGGCAGTTTATTATGAGTGCAAAAGCAGTGAGGTGCATTGAGGGAGGGGGGGCAGGCCAATATAAGGGTGCTGAAAAAGAGAGATTTCTGAGAGTTAACTTCTCAAATATGCCACATGAGTGCTGAGAAGAAGTTTTGAAGTATGTTTTGCAGCTTTTTTCCATTCATTGAGTGGTTAGAATATGCATGTATACATTGTGACCCCATTGGTAAAAGTAAATGCAGAGTACATGGTCATTCTGTGCTATAGATTTGGTTGTATCTATACTTGAGTAGAGTGTTCCCATTTCTGTTTCATCTATTTTCTGTACGTAGAGTGAAGTCAGAAGGAAATAGTAACAAAGTTTAATGGTGATGAGCTGAAGCTTGAAGGTGTCTTTCATGCTCTTACTCTAGATTTATTCATAAAATGTGAAGAATTGTCCAAATGAGTATTTGGAATTCTTTTGCAGTAATAAGCAGGTGCTTCTTGGAAAAGTATTTACTCGTCCAAAAACATTAATTGAATTAAAATGTTCAGGCTTTTGACTTAGTATAAAATTTACTAGTCAGCAGTGTGCTTTGTTTCAGCTCACCAGTCGCATGTCCCAGGAATGCGAGTGAAACTTTCTCCTGTGGAGCAGATGTGTATAACAAGATGCTGATGTATGAACTTAGAATACTATTTTATTGTATCTTCCCAAATTTGCATACTGCAGAATGTTTTGTAACCTTAATTTGAAATACTATTCTTCCAGCATTATTCCTCCATAAGAGCATGGATGACTGCTTGAAACTACTGGCTTTTCCCCTTGTTCTAATATTCTCCTTAATTCTGTCCGTCTCACACTTGATACTTCTTCCATCCTAACCTGCCATGCTTTCTTTACCCTTCCATTTATCCCATTTCTCCCTCCCTTCCTTTGAAAGTGGCTCAGGACCAGAATTCCACAGAATCTCATCCCATACCACAAGAGGATTTTTTTCACATGCCCTGTACAGTATGTACTGGACTTTGAAAGGTGCCTGTCTGCAAAGCTGCACAACCACATGGTTTAGATGGAACTTCATGCTAGACTGTATGGGTGTTTTCTAATGGAATAGCAGGAGTAATTTACTGGAGGTGGGGGAGTAACCAAACTTATGATAAACCGTGTTTATTTTCTACAGCTATGCTTAGTTAGCTCAGATAGTGCTGCATTTGATACATATTAAATATATACTCCCATAGAAAAGCCTTCGGTATAGTTTTGTTTGTAGACTCCTGTTGATAATAGACACTGTCTGTGTTTAAACATGGCCAGCTACATCTTGGCTGTGCAAATCTCCTAAGCAATAGGAGCTAGAAGCTGGACTAGTCGGTATCTTTGTTTAAAACTTTGGATGTTACTTCTGAACAAGAATGCCATATGATATAACCATGCAGTATGGCATAAGCTGTCCTAAACTTACTTTTGTGAGTCCATGCTGTTTCCTGTGGAGGCATACAACATAAAAACTTGTTTTCCAGTTGTATTGTTAGTATTCAAACTGGAGTGTTGACTTGCAGAGAATGTGTCTGCCTCTCTCCCTCTTTCATCTCTACTTTCTTCTCAGCTATAATTCTTAGAGATGAAAGCAAACTGCACCCAGCCTGTAGCTACTTTGGGTAGTCCTTCCACAGGGCAAGTGGCTACGGTTTAATTCCCAAAGGGTTGGCTCTCTGTGGAATCGCCTGACGCATTTCTTCATTGAAGTACCTGATGTAGTATCTGCTATTAGAAAGATGTGTTACTAGAAATGGGGCTTGTCTGCTGAGCAATCAGTAAGAATGTTTGGGTGTTTGTCTTTGATTTTTTTATAATTAAAATCAAGGAGTAAATGCTCGTTGAGGAGTGCTCTGCCAGGAGAATAGCAGAATGCTTCTGAAGCTTCCTGCAAGCACAGATCATAACACCATACCCAGCTCCGTTGGCAGCACGTGTTCTGCGGTGCATTCCATAGGACTGCTCAGCACTAGTACAGGTTTCTGAGAACGAAATAGTCACTCAAAAGTGTTTCCTGGTATGACCTTAATGGCAGTCTTTACCAAAAGCATGTTTTAAGATTATCTCGTGTAGTTTAGCCTTGCTATAGGCTTCTGTAGAACACAGAAGAAAGTTTCCTTCATAACATTCATTATGCCATGATTTAAATTGCCATTTGCATCCTGTGCTTTGGAGAGCAAGTTATTCAGCCTGTGGCATGCAAGAGCCTATGAACATGCCATCTCCTTTACAGCAGCATTCTCTGATAGATGTTCCATCTACATGGGGCTGGTGAGTCGTGAAGAAGTTGAGATATTTTTGAAAGCTAAGGCTGCAGAACACCATTAAGAGACCCAGCATGTATCTTGAGATATATGGGTGTTGTGGGGATTAACTCTGAATTCCAGCATCCATAGATGTGGAATAGAAGATAGGAATCCACTGGTATGTAAGAGCTACCAATGAAAAATTGAAAAGCAAACACTAACATTTTATGTAAAGCCTGGAATGAAGAACTTGTGGCTGTAACCATGATAAGGCACCGATACTATCAGTGACTCGATTATTTGATACATACAGCATTCGAGTGTTTGTCAATTTTATATCAGATTTTTAAGCTTTAGTCCTTTAATCCATTCATACTAATTTTTAAGTGATTGTGTTTTTCTTAGAATGACAAAGACAGCAGCCTTTTTCTAAGCAAAATGTAGTTTGAGGTGATGCTATGCCATTCACAGATAAATGAAGTTCTAATAATGGACCGTATAGATGGGCAGAGAACACAGGATAAAAGGAATTAAGAAGTTTCTCTGAAACATTGGTGTTCTGATCTGTGATTTATGGGGGTTATAGTTAAATATCAGGCACAGAAACCTAATGTCTCCTGCCAACTGTGGTTTGAAAGCTGAGTGAAAATGCTGAGAACTTACACACCCCAGCTTGCTGTTTGCTACCTCTTGTGCAGTTTCTGGTGCTCCACTGCAACCTGGAGTGAAGGGAAGGGATTGTCCTAGCTGTAGTTCTGTGGATATCCAGTTCAGTGGTAGGGTAATGCAGGATAATTAGACAGTGAGAATGACCATCTTGTCTTCAACTCACCTGCAGCAATCATTTAATAAATGATTTTACTTAGAACAAGCATTCTCACCAGCAGTTCTGCCACAGTAATGGTATGGCTAGCCTTAGTATTAGTGTTGTAGGGCACTGCTTGATCATTAAATTATCTGTTGTTGGGAATTAATGATCATCATTGTCTACTGTTAGTGAAGAGATGAAAACTTGTTGGCTGTTTTGCATGTTACAAGAATCTCGTGGTAAGATTGAAAGAATAAATGTGAACATCTTCCTTATGAGGACAGGCTGAGGGAGCTGGGTCTCTTCAGCTTGGAGAAGAGGAGACAGAGGGGGGAACTCATTAGTGTTTATAAATATGTAAAGGGTGAGTGTCAGGAGGATGGATCCAGGCTCTNGATCTTTTGAGGTCTCTTCCAGCTAATATTCTGTGATTCTGGCGATAGGTATAGGATGTAATTTATTGATATATGAATACATTTCCATTTTCTTTTGCCTTTAAGCCTTACATATTTTCATTATGAAAATTTCATAGGTTCCAAGTTTTCAATACAATCTTCAGAAAAGATCTGAACTTCAGACAGCTACTTTAGGTTCTTCCTCATTTGAGTGATAGTGATGTAAAAATCCCCAAACACCTCCCCCAAATAATGATTCTATGATTCTAAAAACACTCAACCACCCCAAAAAAATAAACCCTGGGAATCATGCATTTGTGGTTCCAGTGAATGATTCCTCAAAGTTAGAGGTCTGTAATCAGAACAGTAACTCAGGAGTAGAAACCTGTAGCTGTCTTTTCATATAGGATGTCTTTTGCGTTGGGAGCTAGTAGCAACAGGAGATTGTAGAAGGAGGACTGATGGATTTTAATCCCTCTTTCTTGACTGAAGATTTTAAATAAATATCTATATTTATTTATTATGCAAATTCTGATAGTCCAGTCTGATATGTACAGAATAAAGAAGCAATTCTGTATCTGAAAATCATTGGTTTTCTTTATAGCCATCTATTAAAGCGCTCGAGTATTTCTAATGTTTTCATTTTTAAATGGAGTTTATCTTCACAGAACCAGAATTAAGTTGCTTAACTTTCTGTTATTTTATCAGTAGCTGATGAATGCTTTAGGAAGTAGAGAAGCTGTTTATTTGGGAGGTTGTTTTTAAGTGCATTTTCCTCTAGGTGTCTAATTCTTTTTCATGTTTTGATGAACATGCTTCCTGTTGTGACAGTAATTTCCTTCCAAAGGATCAAATAGTCATTCCTAGAAATCAAAGAAATACTAACCTTAAAGTGGTCACAATATAATCTTTCATACCAAGTAAACATTTATTGTATGCAGGAAAAAAATGTACTTTCATGCATATTTCTCTTCCATATTTCATTTCAGGTGTTCTTTGTTACTTCAGAAACCTAAAAAGCCATTTATTCAAGCAATATGGTTTTGCCATCCAGAAGAATTGGATTTCAAATTGCAGCTGAATAGTTAAGATTTACATACAATTCTTTCAAATCTCTAGAGCATCTTGAGCCTATAACAGTTGATTCTTCTGATACTCTTTAAAACAACAATTGGCCTATCAAATTGAGACATCCTATTTTTTGAATGAGATATGAATATCTGTGTTTATAAGCAAATAAAATTAAAGCAAGACAATTTTTCATGAGGTAAAAGACAAAACATAAAGGACAGTCACCAGAAAAATGGAAATGCAATACGCATTTTCATAATGAACGCTGTATGTTTAATGTTTCAAGGCCTCTGTGTTATTAAGTACATGTCTCCATTGATAAGGGCATCAAAGCTTAACTAAAACTTTGCAACAAAATTGAGGATGTAAATAATTGAGAATGGTCATGTTTTTATAGAAAAATGTATGTGCTTCTCGGGAAGTCTCCCTGCTTTCTGGATTAACATTGTGATAATCTGTTGCAGCATCAAACCAAGCATGATATTTGGGTTGATTTCTGTTACAAATAAATCACAAGTTTAAGGTTAGTTGATAATGGTTTTTGATTATTAAAATGCCTTTAAAAGAGTAACAATTTCAGAGGTGATTTAAAAAACTAAAAGTTTTTCTTCTGAATTAAGCTGAGGGAATTGAACGTAGCTCCCACTTGCCTGCAGTTTCTCCATCACGTTTTCGTCCCTGTCCCCTACTTGCATAACCAGCAAATTCTCTTGGTTCCATCAGGCTTTACTCTCGTATAAGTATTTTCAATCTTCATATTTTTTTCTGATCTGGGATCTTCGAGATGCTGATAACTGAGAAGAGTACAATGTGTACTCTTACAGTACTGTGCCTCTTTCCAAAAGCCACACCAGGATTTAGGGAAGGAGAAGGAGTTGGGACTCGCTTGGAATACCTTGAACTATCCAAGATGCGCTGTCAGAGAAGATGCTCTTTATACTGAAGATCAGGTTCTTGAGAATGCTGATCCATTGTCATGTGATGAAATAAATTAGACATCTAACACATTTACTTTGAAGGCAGCAGGATCAGGTCCAAAGACAAGGATATGAAATGACATGTTATCATGGTCATTAGTTTCCTTTATTGGTCACATCACTGTTCAGCATTGCTCAGAAGTTCTCCATAACAACCAAGAGGTAACTGCATATGAGGGTATAAGCATCAGAGAGTGTCTTCTGGAGGTTGCTTGCTATATTCTTGCTTATTTCTCTTATCTGTGGAAGTACAAATTGAGGCCATTAAAATCTTACCCTTAGTTTTTGCTGAGATTTTTTATTTCTTAAAAAAAAGCCCCTGTTATTTGTCTGCTGTATTTCAGGTGAAATGTCTTGGAAAAAACCCAGCTGATAGAGATGAGAGCAGTAAAGAAGAAGGAAATTCTGAGTTCCTTATCTCTATCCATGAATCCTCCAGGTAGTTTTAATACTCACTCTGGTCAAATTTTTTTGCAGGAGCAGATAATGGAGGGACTGCATCTAGTGGCACATCTGGAATTCCTCACAGCAACCCTGCTGGAAATTCCAAGTCAGCAGCAAGGAACCTGGGCTCTGCGGCTGGAGAGAAGGAGGAAGGAAAGAAGGTCAGACGGCAGTGGGAATCGTGGAGCACCGAGGACAAAAATACTTTCTTCGAGGGACTCTATGAGGTACCGTAGAGGAAAAGAATATGCTTAGATAGCCTTGTTTAAATCATGGATATTCCTCAGGGAGGTTGACTCAATTGAGATTTGCAGGAGTAAAATGCATATGTATGCATATATGTCTGTGGAGTTGGCTGTAAACCAGCTGTCGGTCACCTCTACACGTTTGATATTTGGCTCTCTTTTTGTTTGTTTGTTTTGAAATAAACAGGAAATATGTGAGCTTTGTTCATGAGCTCTTGTAATAGATTATTTTTTTAAACATCTATAATACATATTATATAAAACAAAGGAAACCAGTGTCTTTTTTTTTTTTTGCTCTTGAGTTCTGATACTTGAGAGTTTTGTTTATGACCATTTAAATCTAATTTCCCAACCAGAACACCAACGTCCCTCGTGTTGTTTGAGCTGTCATATGACAGGATAGAAGTTTGGTTTTAAGTATTTGGATTTGTTTTATTTATTCTTCAGCATGGGAAGGACTTTGAAGCTATCCAGAACAACATTGCCCTGAAATACAAGAAGAAAGGCAAACCAGCAAGCATGGTGAAGAATAAGGAACAGGTTCGCCACTTCTACTACCGCACCTGGCACAAGATCTCGAAGTACATTGACTTTGATAATGGTTAGTATGAGATTATATGGGCTTAATGTAGACCTCAGTCTCGTGAGGGTTTAAGTCCTGCCTTTTAGGGCCATCTTGGAGGGTGGGAATGGTGATGATAAGTGAAATCCCAACTAGGATGTCTGTGAATGTGTCTTCTTTTTATCAGCATGGCCTTACTGAATTTCATGGGGTTTGAATACTGCTACTTAAACCCTGGTATTTGTTTCACTGCTTTTGTCATTGCACCACACCATAATAAATGCTGATCCTACTGTTGATGCTGGGGAAAAAACAGGTTCAAGGTAATGTTTATTCTCAGGAGCACACCTTTGAGAATAGTTACCTAAATGTTAGTCAGGTATGACTTCATCTAGCAGATTGATTACTTTGCTTTAATAGAAATAGTCTGGTCCAAGTGTGTGTAGTGAAATATTTGTTGAAACTATCAATAAGCCTGAAATTGTGTCGTTACTTCAGTAACTTAGGACCCCTAGTGCCATATTCCCCTCTTCCCATTCTTTTCCCTCCTTCCCTAGCTTGAGTGAAAAGGAAATTGGGAAATCATTGGAACTACTAGTGGTGTTTTATAATGTAATGTATGATTGTAATTGATTTTTATCAAATGCATGCTACTCAGTAATGGGTAGTGAGAATGGAAGTGAGTTTGCAGGTAGCCTCCTCTGAATAGCAGGTTAAAGAAATCCATTTCAGAACAGGCAGGTTTTACCAAGATCCAGTTCTTTGGACCTTATTAAGGTATGTTCTCTTGTTAGCTTGTTGGTTAAGTAATCACATCCTTCTGATGCTATGTCCTAAGTTACATAAATCATGGCAGTGTGATACTTGAGATAGCTTTTTATGAATTAGCTTTATTTTGCATGCTGAACTGTTGCATATTGTTTGATTTTTTTCTGTAATGTAAAAAGTTGCATTTCATAGATACATAAGTCACCAAAAAATTGATGAACCCATCTCACTATAGTGTTTCCTAAAATAGAACTTAGTTTCACCTTCAAGGAGATGTTGGTCTCATAATTGAAAATATATATAATCTGATTTTCAGTGTTGAAATGAGTACGTGAAGTGTAGCTGTCTATGAGTATCTGCAGTGTGCATCTCACACTTTTTCTGCTTTTCAGTGTTTTCTCAAGGGCTGAAAAAATCCTCCCTGGAGCTTTATGGCTTAATCTGCTATGGGGAACTAAGGAAAAAGATTGGGGGATGTGAGTATAACTGTCTTTAAATTATTTTTCTATGGTATAATCAGAAGTGTCTGCCCTTGAAGTTGGCCATGTCTAGGGCAGTTTCACTTCTGAGTCATTCAGAATTTGTGTTTGTTAATATTGCAGTAATCTATGGTAATTTTTTCATTAAATGTATTTTTTATTTTTCAAGACCGTAGTCTGTTGCATTAGTCCCTTTTTACTCCAAGAGATTTCTTCAGCTTTTGCTATCTGTGTAATGCAGTGCATATAATGCTCACTGATGATAGCTAAATATACACACCTTAGGTTATCTGTCCATTTCATTATTCTTGAAAACTAAGCAATTGAATGTGTAAATAATATTTGCACCCAACATTATTTCTTCTCCGGGCAGCCTGTTCCAGGGCCTCACCACCCTGCCTGGGAAGGATTTCTACCCAGTATCTCATCTCAGTCACTCCTCTTGCAGCTGAAGGCCATTCTCCTTGTCTTGTCCCTCCCTGCCCTTGTCACCATCCCAACTCCAGCTTTCCTGGGGCTTTCCTCAGTGGACCGGAAGGGGCTCTAAGGTCTCCCCAGACCCTTCTCTTTTCCAGGCTGAACCACCCCAACTCTCAGCCTTTCTCCAGAGCAGAGATGCAATGGTCCAGCCAATTCCTTATTTGCCAAGTGCTCCATCTATCAAATCCATGTTTCTCCAACTTGGAGACAAGGATGTTGTGCAAGACAACATCAGATGCTTTGCACAAGTCCTTGTAGATGATTTTCCCTAAGTCATTCTCTAAATTATACAGAACCCTGAAGGTGAAAAACCTTTACAAGTCATTATTAGAAGTAACAGCTTCACTGGCTAACCTGGATGTGTTCTTTGTCAATCCTGGTAGATGGTGTTGTCTGTAACAGTGTAGAGGGATGAGTATATGTCTTTGTCTCCAAGTTTTTTGTAGAACCGATGAATAATGCATCTTCTACGTGTTTTGTTTAATTTGAGAGACATGGAAAATCATCAAAAAACTTGCACTTCTTTCTAAAGTCTTCCTAGTTGCAAAGTGAAAAAGAAAAGACAGCTTTAATGACCACTCAGTTCCTAATAGAATCGTTGTATTTTGTCAGGTTTGTTTTCTGTATCATTTTCTCACCTGAGATATTTATTGCTATGTGTCATGAACAAGAAGACTGTTCTGATTGTTCAGAATTACTTCATTCTGTTTGTTCAAAGATCTCCAGCATGTTAATTCATCTTGGAGAAACAATTTTGGATTGTCTCATGACAAAGATGGGGCAGAAGCAGGACAGTTTGCATTATCAGTAGAAATAACTAGTTATGTTTCTACCCTGTATCACGTTTTGCCTTAAAAGCATCAGCAGTGACTAGGAGTAAGGTTTCACAGTCACCATGGCAATGAAAGCGTGCTCTGTGCTTCTGTCTTTTTATAACTTTGGTACTTAGTTACATATTTTACTCCCTGTCACTTGGAAAATTCTAGTCTCCAAGACCAAATGGGCTTAAGCTTACTCTACTCCCAGGTCTGAGAGGTCTGCTCTGCAGCTGGTGGAGTCTTTTCTTTCTCTTGTTTCCCCCATACCTTTCACCCAGTCTCATCTTCCCAGAAATTAAGGTGATTTACGTAGAGCTACTGAGACGGGAAAATACATCAGGAGTACTTTGTTATTCCTGAGGTTAATTGTTCAGTAAATAGATTTGGGCCAAACTATCATAGAGAATGAAAATCAAATTGCCATGATGTCCATTTAAAAATGTGCCTTACAGAACAACAATGTGGAATACATGTGCATTTTAGTATTTTTATTTACTTTTTTTATTACATCCAGCGCTGTGAGGGCTTGATGCTCTTGGGTTATGCTGTGCTACCTTAGCAACAGAGATTGAGCTTTTCTTTTTAATACTGCAGTGTCAGATTAACTCCCAGCAACCCAGGATGACTAACTGTAGCACCTAAACTAGGGTCATTTAATCTATGGGTAAAAGGTAATTTGCATGGCAACTGTCTTCTAAAGCTTGTTCATATTGAAAATGGAAAGGATATGTTCTAGCACATGGATCCTATGTGAGAATAAAATGTAGTAGCTTTGAAAAACATACAGGACAGAAAAAAAGTCATGATTATATTGCTAAATGTTGATTTACTGTGTTGTCTCATTTCATGTAAAGGTATGGATGACAAGAATGCAGCTAAACTCAATGAGCTCATTCAAGTTGGGTAAGTAAGAACTTGTTCCTGAAACTCTTAATCTGGTTTGTTCAGCAGCTTGAGTTGGGTCATCATGAGTCTAGGAGGCATTTTATAGGTTTTTTGGGGGTTTTTTTAGAGCTGCAGTATGACATTTTTCCACTCTTAATTTGGTATGCATGGGTTGTTTTTTTCCCCGTTTCTGTGGATGAAATTTAAAAATGTAATGAAATGAGACTTCTTTACAAAAGTTGTGGCATTGTAACTGTGTTGATTCACCATAGGGAGCATAGTTCATCCCCAGACAGTTCTGTCAACAGTGCTCATGAGTCCTGACTTTCAGATGGAAACAGCACTTCAGTACACCCCAGCCCTTCAGTTGCCTCTGCATCTGCCTGCTTTAGGAATGAGTTTTCTGTTACACTGAAGGAAAGAGTTATGGGATTTGGGGGTTCTATATTGTCTAAGTACCTTTAGAATACAGAAGGGGTTACAAGTTCCTGTACTACTAGAAAAGAGGGAATCCTGCTACATTTGTAAGTAAAAATTTCTGAAGTAGTTCTGCTTTTAGAAGTTGTGTACTCTACAATGAGATCTCTTTCAAAGGATGTTGTCTTAAGGAATGTGTTTATGAAACTTCATTTCAAATCGTAGCAGGCATTGGCTTGTCGTAATCATACCTTCAAAAGTGACTTCAGATCCCTCTTCAGGTTTGGCGTTTGTACTTTTAGAGTGTGTCATTGTAGCAGACAAATTATTGATAAATGTTGCTTAAACAGCAGAAAGTTTTCACACTTAGTAGCTGCTGATTTTTTTGCCTTTACCTTACATAAACGGGTACTTCTTATTGTACCTGTCTGTTGTTCACAAACTGAGTTTCCAAATGAATGTCTTACAGTTTATTAACCTTTATCTCCTGGGAGATGCACTTTGTACAGTGTGCAGTTGTCTTGCAGATCTTGAATGTGATTATTTATGAAATTTCTTGTCCGTTCTTTTGTCAACTGCAGAGTCTGATATTACAGAGAAATTGCCATTTGGTTTGGCTTTGGCCCAGTTAAGAAAATTGTACTAAACTTTTCATTTAATGAAATGATTCTTCAAGTTACTTTTTTTAATTGGTTACCAGCTACAACGGGCCTGGGATGAGCCTTTCTCTCCCAGAATTCTGAGTGTCTCCAGAGTTCTGGCTATCGGCACTCAGTTGGTCTCTCTGTGTTGTACTGGAGAGCATTTCCAATACTGTGTCATCCAAATAGACTAAACCATAAGAAGTGAGATGACTTTTATTGAGCTGCAGAGTCAGTTTGGCACTTTAGATGATTAGCTCTTCTAATTAATCATTAATGAGGGCTAATGATTTCTGTGAAGTCTGTTTATTCTATAAAAGCTGGTCTTATAACAAACTTTTGAAAACAGGAATCTTTGTATTTGAAAATATTAATGCTAATCTTCTAATGAAACACTAGACCATCCACACTAACATTCTTGGACAGTTCAGAAATAGTTGCTCTTGTATAGGCTTCCTGTGTACCAGATGGAAGAAGACACATCTTTGCTACCCTTTTTCTCCTACGTCTCTTATCCCATTTGATGGGGAAGTCTTGTCAGCTGAAGACAAGCAAACTGTCCAGGGAAACAATGTTCATGTTTTCGTCATTACTGCCTGGATGTCTGCACCATCTGAATTAATCCCCAGCACATGCGGAGTAGCCTCATGTCTCACACAGGCAAACACTCCATATAACCCATTAGATTGAACTTTCCTTCTTGCTCAGTGATGTCACAGTTCTGTGATCCCTCTCTATATGTATTTTTTTTTCTTCAGTTCCTAACATGGTTCTTCTAAGTGTGATTCTCCTCCTTTTCCTCTGAGCGTGATGCACTCTGTAAGGCTTGTCACTATGTTGTTAGTCTTGAGCGAATCCAGCGTGATGAAAAATAGGGAATGTGAATGTGCATTATTTTGATAACCTTCTCCTGAAGTAGGTAAACATTAACCTAATTTAATTGATAAGAAAGGTCAGGAGATTGTGAGGAGCTACCTGGCAGTTTATTTGCAGGATGACTCTAGGATCTGGAGTTGGATACTTTCTGATCCAGTGCGTATCTTGCTCGTGTTACACATCATCTGTTCTGTAATAATTACATGGGGTATGGAAAAATAACTGACCCCGCTGGGTTCTCATAGGAAAATAGTATTACAGGATCAACTAGGAAGATTTTAACTAGAGGCACAGGTAATTGTTCCTGAAAGCTAGTCAGCTCTTTCAGGTAGTGCCAAAATCTTTGTGTGACATGTCCCTGTTTGGTCATTGAAGACAGGGCTGGTCACTGTTACACGTCTCTGTGCTTGGCATCAGAATTTCAGTGATGAGGCCAGTCCTCAGCCTCTGGTACAGTTGTAGTTGAATGAATTGGGGATCTTTTGGAAAATAGATCAAAGTTTAGATACTCAGAAATACATGGGAAAGAAGCTAGGAATTGTTCTGCCAGCTTTTGTAACTGGTCTGATTCAGCATACTCATGTCAACCTTGGCGCACGCCAGCTGCTTATAGAAGTTTTTGGAATCACTAAGGAGGACAACTATGGAACAAAGCTCCCTTAGAAATTATAGGGAAATTTAGGGAGTCTGAATCCCTTTCTGCCTGGTCCTTTGTTGCTAGTGTTTTAATACAGCAGTGACATGTTGTGTGGTTAGGATCTATAACAAGAAAGAACTTCTCTTGCTGACTTCCAAACTGTGCCATTGTTACTCAGTACTTGGAGAATACAGTAGTTTCTGCTCCTCTTTTAAGGGCTTTCAGCAGTTTTGCATTTCTTTTCTTCCAGTATGATTTTTCTCCTAGTTTATATCTTTTCCTTGGTGTATTCACGTTTTTCATGCTTCTTTTCTGACTTTTATCCTAGGGTTTGGTGGACGTTGGGTTTTTTCCCTCCATCTCTGCCTCTTAAGCACAAATGCAAATGTAGCAGGAGTTCATGATGTTGATGTTGATCATTTGTGGGTGGCTCTGTGATGGTAGCAGGCAGTGGGTATCTGTAACCCAGGGTGTAGATGGGCAAGTGGTAGACAAATTGATCTGGAACAGCTGCCAGGAAGCCTGACTCAAAAATAAATGCTTTATGACCAACTAGTTAGGATCTTCAAGATAAAAGGTAATATGAAAAATGAACAGGACCAATTTTCTTCCTTATTGATCAAATTAGCTGAGCATCCAGGCCCTTCTTGCACTTACCTTCACGTCACATGATGGAACAATTTCCAGGAAGCTTTTCTGATCTATATAGTCACATCAGTTGATCTAAATTAATCGACGTTTCTCCCCACAAACTCCATCTCACTTATACACTTACACTGTCAAAGCTCTAATAATAATAATAAAAATTATGCTTTCTCTTATTGTGTATAGCTAGTTTAAGGGCCTATTTGATAAAAAGGTGTTGCATTAATTAAAATCAAGATGCAGGAGGAGAGTCTCAGCCTGCAGAAGTAATCAAAAGAATTTGCTGTCCTAAAGTAATGTTCATTTGTAATTGAGCTGCCTGTTTCACGGTGCGCTGAATGACTGGATTTATTTTTCACTGGCTTTAGTGGATTTTGTATGAGGCTATTATGAAACTGTTTTCCACTAGAACAGGAAGGAACATCTAGGCATGTCTTCACTAAGCAAGGAAATAATTACAGTGGTTCTAATTGTTGTAATGGTGTAATTAACTCATTGCAAGGAGAATGAAGACAATAATTTTGTCATTTTCATGCAGCAGCATTGTTTGCTTAGAAGTGTTCGATCACTTTCCCAGACACTATGTTTTCTAGCAGTTGGGTGCATTCATACATCCTATCATCTCAACATGAGCTTTGTCAGATTACTTACTGTGAAGGAACAGCATCAGCAGTAATAGAGTAAATGTAGCTTTTGTTGAATTCCATGAGTTAAAGGCAGAAGGTATTTGTTGTGAAACACGAGGTTGTGTTTCTTTAGTGTAAAGCTGTGTAATAGGAAGAGGGATTTTTTTTTTAATTTATTTTTTTAAGAGCTACGGTAAAAGTTTAAGACTTCTGCTCCTCATCTGTTTTTTCAGTTACTGTTCTTGAAGGAAATAATGAGTCCTGCTGTAGGAATATTCTCCATAATTTTCTTCATTTTACTTGCAAGGACTTTGTTCACTCCTGCTGTTTCCATGCTAGCTGACCCTTATTGCTTGAAGTAACTACTGCCATCAGTACCGACTTTATTGGCCTTAGTGCCTGCTTTTTAAGTCTCAAAAAAAACCCAAAAAACCAAAAGATGGCTGAGGGAGTGAAGAAATCAAATCATTCTGCTTTGTGAATACAAAACCAGCCTCTTTAAGGATATTTATAGCTGTTAAATGGTATTGAAGGTAGAAGCTGGTCGAGTCGTACTGCAAAAGTTACTTTGCTCAGATTCCCGGAAGACTCTTCAAAATTCAGATTCCCAGAAGACTCTTCAAAACTTCTGGATTTTTCCTTGCTGTAATTAAGAGTTAGGTATATAAAGGTGAGACCAAAGCAAAACCACTTGTGTTTTATGAAGAAGCTGTCTCTGAGGGTACTTTTCAACTGAAGATATACAATTCTGGTCCACTTAATAAAACAGCAAATCCCCCTACTTAAGTGGACAGCTCGGTGTGTCATGAAAGTCTGGAAGAGGAGGGTCACAACAGTAGCATTTCTACAATGAAAAATAAGGTGATAGGAAAAATTCTCTTGTGAGTCTGCACCTGCAGATCCTTAAATTTCTTTGTTTATTCCTATGGCCATGATTATATTTGACTCTTTCCCTAACATGTATATATTGATAAAAGTTTTTAATGATGTCTGTAACTGCTTCTCTTCCAATGTACTCAGGGCCACAACTGTTCGTTACAAAGGCAGAAACCTTCGTATCAAAGCTCCCATGTGCAGGGCATTGAAGAAACTCTGTGATCCAGATGGTAAGTAAGAGACACTGGAACGTGAAAGGATTTTAACAGATGGTTGGAAGAATATGAGAGTAGGCTTGTTTTGATGTGTAACATCACTGGCAGGAGATTTTTGTGCTATTTCACACTTGTATTGGGCATAGATAGTCTCTATTGTCCTACTTACCTTGTTTGCTTGTATAATCCCATTAACTTTAGAACCAACCCAGCTCTCTTAAGTCTTGGAGTATGTCACAAGCTAAATTGAAAGGGAAATAGCTACACCATACAGGATCACTACTGCTTTACTAGTTGTATTTTTACTTTATGCAAAGTTTAGTCCCATGTGCCAGGGAATAAGCAGCAGTATGTTGTTTATCACTGAACATTTTAGACCTCTTTTACCTTCTCCAGTTCAGCTATGTGTGATTTATTTATTAGCATTTTTTCTTTCCTCTTTCCCCTCCAATAAGTAGAATCAGTACAGTTTAAAGGTGTGAAACTCTGTACTTGTTCAAAGTTTCCAGCTACCTAGTTTTGACACTGGTTGCTGAGCTGGAACCTCCAGTACCACTGCAGTGCCCAAGGGAAAAATAAGGAAGCACACTCCACTGGTGAATCTCAGCTCCCTAAGCTGTCTGTTGGTGATGCTGATGTCTGTGACTTTTCATGTAACTGAGCATACAGTGCTGTGACTGAGATGTCCTTGCTTTGACCCGTGCCATTTGTGCTTCATCCCTTCAGGTGTTAGTGATGAAGAGGACCAGAAGCCAGTACGTCTTCCTCTCAAGGTCCCTGTAGAGTTGCAGCCACGAAATAATCATGCGTGGGCTCGAGTGCAGAGTCTTGCCCAGAATCCACGGCTTAGGTAATGAGAGCTGGCTGCAGTGCTCAGAATAGAATAGGGAAATACATGAGCAGCATTATAGCATCTCTCTCTCTCCAGGGTTCCCTTTGCCAGCTGGGCAGTTCATCTTTGATAATGCAGTTTGCTTAAATGTTCTTATTCTAAGGGCTTTGTCTGACCAGAGTACAAGGTTGCTATAAACAAAATCAGATTTGAAAATTAGATTGCTGATATTCTTTATGTCTTTTAATTTGAGTAATGATACGAGCTGCTAAAGTTGGAGATGGCTGTACTTTACAGCACACCCGGTTGTCAGAGAAGAATTCAGGTAAAATGGAGATAATGTATCACTAGTTCTACTAAAATTTGTATTGAATGGACAGTGAGACAGAGGTACAGAGGAGGGAAGTGGAGCAGTGGTCAGCAGCACCTGCACCAAGACACTGAGCATGCTAACTGCAACAACACAAGTGATTCTGGCAGAAGGGAAGATACTTGTAGCAAGGTCTTCTGCCAGTGAAACATAGTTACTACTGTTGTTTCAATGTCATCATTGGCTGCTCATCCTAGTGCTGACAATGTTAGTCCAAAACTCAGGTCAGAAAACATGAGACACTTCTGATGTTGACTGTTCTTTTGAGTAGACTACCTCAGCAGATTGTTCAAAGATCATGCAGAGAGAAGAATGAAGATTTCTAGTTCCATATTTATTTTGTAGAATGCTTTGAAAGCAAAAGTAATTGTGCCCCTGTTTTTATTTCTGTACTTTTGTGGTAGCTTTGTGTCATGCTTTTGCTTTTGTAATGAGCTAAATCGTGCCATCTCTTCCTTTCTTTGTCTCCATCTGGAAAAACTAGTATCCCAAGGCATGGCAGTCAGATTTATCTGATAGGGTTTTAGTTCTTTCCTCAGTTGTAAGTTTCCTGGATTTTAATTTTAAAGCTTTGGGTAACATTTCTATTTGACATGTTTGTTTGCTGTGTTGTTTTTTGTCTTAGAGCTTGGCAGTGGCAGGTGCACTCTACCTGTATCAGAGAAGGCTAGTTTCTTCCTTTAATTCCCATTCTAGCATTGAGGCAGTGTTTGAACTTCCACTGACATTTTTCTCTGTTCCCTGGCCTTGCTTGTCTTGCATACAGGATGATTGTGGAGTTGCACCGGAAGGTCTCCAGCCTCATTGAGTTCCTGAAGCAGAAGTGGGCTCTCCCTGAAGTGCGCATTGTATCCTCTTTCTGTGCAGTCTGTTCTTTAGCTGTGTCCTGAGAGTAATTCCCTTCCTGCTCTAAGTTTGGTTTTGCATTGGAAATGTGATTCTGCCTCATAAATTAACCACCCTGTGCTTAGTAAAGGTAGAGGTCAGTAGCTCGGCATTACTAATGGAGCCTTTCATGGGAATTCCTGTAATACTCCATTTGTACTTCAACTCTTCTCTGCTATGGTCCCCTGCAAAGCTGGTTAGTAATAAATGAAGCTCCATGCCTTTATTTCATCTCCTTCAACAGTGAGCTTAGTTTATTTCAGTATAGTTGGATGCTCACCATAGAAGACTGAATAATAATTGACGATTTCACGTCCAGTTTCAGCAAAGAGACTATGAACAGGCCTTTCCACTTGCTTTATGCAGTTTAACCAAGTGCAGGCTTAAGCTCCTTGTCTGGGTAGCTGCTGCTCCGTGTTCTGTATCTATCCGCTGTCTGAGCCATGCAACATCAGAGATATCCCCACATCTGAGCTTTGATGCGTGGAGTAGAAAGATTTGTGTGCCATTATGTTCTCCTGTGACTAGTATGCTGTCTTCTGTTCTTAGTCCTATAATTCAGGATTTTCTTTTTAATTTGTGAGCCTGGAAGAAGCAGCAACCTAGCACTTGAAACTTAGAAGGATGTCAGAATGCGTAAGGTGGAGCTGACCACACAGAAAGGGGAGTCTGGGTAACATTTCTATGATGTTGGGGGTTATTGTTGAGGTTCAGTGGGTGGTTTGTTGGGTTTTTTACAATTACAGTGGTGTGTGAAGCAGGTACAGGCGATTTTGTCTGGAACAGAAACACAGTTTGTGCTTGTAGCAGGTCTTCAGTGTAGTCCTTATCACCACAAAGGACTTAATTTGTTAATTTCTCAAATTTTCTTAATTTAATTGTCTTCATATCTATACCACATAAAGAACATGTGCTTAATCAGCCACTTGTTTAACTTGCAAAATAGGCTACCAGGTCCTTGTTTGGAAGGAACAGATGATCGTTGTATTCTTTAACACATCCTTTTTAGCGTAAAACACTAGAGGAACGGCAGCTTCAAGACTCCAGAGACTCAGAAACAAGAGGCAGCTTCTCGGAGGAGAAAGTGATGCTCCATCTCTTTCCAGGAGAGAATTGTACACTCACTCCACTGCCTGGGGTAGCCAGAGTGGTCCACTCCAAGGCTTTCTGCACAGTGCATTGGCAGGAAACTGGCAAATGCAAACAGAACACAAAAGACTCTCATTTACTGCCCCCTGCACAAATCCTAGGCATACAGAGTGGTCAGGGGACAGCTAGGGGACAGCTAAAATACACACGGGGAACAGAAGGTAAGGGTGTCGGAAGGGCAGAGAGCACTACGGAGTCAAACAGAACCTCTCAGCCCACAGCTGAGGTTTCTGCAAGCATTGAAGATGGCACCCCAGAGACTGGCCTGGTGGAAGGAACAGCCTCAAATTTTGGCATCACTAACTCTCTCCAAAAACTGCCTTCTGGACTTCAGGATCCAGGAGGGAACCATGAAAAGCTGAGCTCAGTGGCCTTCTGTGTGGATAGCAGAGAAACCCTGGCTAGTGACCAAGCATCTGTGCTACCGTCATGCAGCACGGCTTGTGCTTGCAGTAAGATCCCTGATGTGGAAGAGCTCTCTCTGCTCGATCCTTTCCCACGGTACATGAAGTCCTGTCAGGACCTGATCGTCCCAGAGAAATGTTCTTGCACAGACAAACTGCACGGGAAAGACTCTGCTCCAGCAGCTGGTGATACTTCTCCTGTGGCTTTTCCAAGTGGGAGGAGCACAGAGACATCTGACTCCTGTTCACAGCTACCAAGAGGTGGTGTGGCTTCACCTGGCAGTGGCCCATTCAGATCCGAAACTCAGGCGAGCCACAGCCAGGGCCAGCAGCTTGATGCTTGTACCAAGGATATATCAGATGCAGTAATGGAGGATTCGCAAGAGAAGCTGGGCTCCTCGTTTCCACCTCCACCTCAGGGACAATCTAGTACAAAGTCTCTCAAGGATGACCCAAGCCGGCTCTCTCAGCAGGTTAGAGAAGAGGGATGGAGTCTGCGAACTTCTGAGAGCCTTACGCTGGCTGAAGTCTACCTCATGATGGGCAAACCGAACAAGTTGCAGCTGGAGTATGACTGGTTGGCTGTCTTGGAGCCAGAGGCCCAGGATGCTAGGGAGCAAACGTCTGAGTCAAGTGCTGTTCCTACATGTACCACCTTTCACAAGCAGAGACTCCTAAACTGCCTTCTAAAACTCATCTCTACTGAAGTAAATCCCAAACCAGTAAGTAGCTCTTGTTCGTGATCTAGATGCTAAACTCTTCTTTGTTCTGGGGAATAATTGCTTGGTCCTTTTTTATGTAGTAAATTGGTGACATGCCTCACCAAGATTTTGGAGATTCATGTGTTTAAAAACCCCAAACCACCCAACACAGCTTGTCACAGTGTGGACTTTTCCTCAGTATGCTGCATTTGCTCTCTACACTACCTTGTAGCTCCTGGTTTGCTGTGAGTCTCAGTGGTATTGCAGTGAACGTTTAATGTGGCTGCTGAAGAGATCAGTTGTCAGGTGAGGTAGGTGCCTTCTGTCTCGGGTTCATAGGTCAGCCCAGGTTAGAAGTGACCTCAGAAGATTGGAAGTGATCTTGGAAGATCATAAGTTCCCAGACTCCAAGATAGTTGTTTGATAAACCCAGAAGAGCAGCTGCTTTTTTTAGACAGACACCTGGAAGCTTTCCTTCTTGTTCACTGTAACCAGTGCTTAAGATCTGCCCCTATGGTACTGGACAGCCACTTTTGCCTAGTGCAAATGATTGAGACCGAGCAAAGCAAGCTTTTAAAGACAAGAAGATGCTGAATTAACTGATCTGACTGAATTCTTGTGATGGAGATAGGATGGATTGAAGATACCTGATGCTTATTTTTTTAGCATAGGATGCAAATGTGTTGCTTTTCCCAGGTACACATCGTTACTTATTTTTTTCCCTTTGTTGGTGCAGACATAGCCCCAGCCTTGAAGTTCCTTTTGATCCTGATGTTACAGACATAGAATGTAGGATTTTATACATTTAAAACAGTCTTTGCTCAGATACAGCTTCAGGTACAGACTTTGTTTACAAAGTATAAAGAATTTCAGTCTGACATCTCAGAGATCTATGACAATGTCTCCTCTTTTGGCATCTACTTTTACTTCTGATGACACATGTAACAGCCGGGGATGACATGATTAAACAGTCACAACTAGAAGGATGAGTGTCTCCTTAGGTTTGGGGGAAAGGGATAGGAAAGAGGGAGGGGAAACCCAAGCCTTTTCCTGTCACTTTAGCACTCTTAATGCCTTAAAGTAGCATAGTGCCCCTGCAAAATAATGGAGCTCTTTCAGATATGCATGATATGCATTCCAATAAAAAGAAGCAATGTAACCTTTTGTTTTGTCAGATACCATGTTGTACTTCCTGTGTTTCAGAAAAAGAGATTCTTCTTGTGACTGTGTCACAGGGCTGATTGATACTCAGGAGGGAAGGATGATACTGCCTTGTTCAAAGTCCTGTAGACTTATTGAACGTGTTGTCTCTTAAATCCTCAGCATTTTATCAATGGCAGGAATGGTAGTATTTTTTCCACTTAGTACTTGAACAGAAGAAGGATTGCTGTTTTCTCAAGATATATTTAACAAGCCAAAATGGCCAACTGTGGTGTGGTTGGTTCTTTTAAATTAAGATTATGAGCATAAAAGGAACTGTAGCAAATCGTATTGCAGTCAAGTGTGGTGGCTAATTTTACGCCTGTGGTTGCACAAAGATTGCTTAAAAATGGAGCATTTTCTAGAAGAGCATTTAAACAAGTTAATGAAATAACTGGATAGGCCTGGAAAAATAATAACACACCTTGTTTTTATCCTGGGGAGGTCCAGCATTCTGTATGAAGCTTGTTCAGTGTTAACCCAATTGTAGTATAAGTTAAGGATATTGAACCAGTGACATTTAACTCTGGTAAATGCAGAGGAAGGGAATTTCAGCTGCCCATGACACCCACAGAGGTATTTGTTAGAGTACTTAAATATATTGTAATATGTGGGGTTACTAATTCTTTTAAGCTTCCTAAGTAGAATGAGCTGAACAGTATATTTGTTGTTACAGTATTCAATATTCACTTAATGTGCATGTGTGTTCAGATGCCAGAGATGAGCTCAGTTGCCACGTCACCCATAAAGCCTGCTCAAGAGGAGCAGTCACTGACTCCTCCAGGAAAGGTGATTGCCATCAGCACCAGGAGTCCAGGTTGTGCACGAAATCAATCTGCCCTTCGCAACAACAAGACGTTTTCTCCCAGTGCTGCTTCCAGCTCCTCAGGTGAGTCATAAAAATCTGTTTCAAGAGGTCAGACCGTTAGTACCTCACACTGCAACATGTACTTCCCAGTAATTTAATACTGGGAGAACAAGGGTCCTTACTCCTGTGAACTTAACTGTTTCAGAACATAGATATGCTCTTAAATTGCTTTAGGGTTGTCTTAAATTCAGTATTACTTGAAACTTTGGAAAATAGCACACATCAGTTTACAGATATTTACAGCTCAGTTTACAGTAACACAGTTTACAATCCAGAAGAACTCTTGAGAGTCACGCTTAAAGAAGATGCTGGCATTTGTTATGAGCTGACTGATACAGGATATGAGGCCTCGAGAACAAAGGTTTAAAGAGCAAGAAAGTAAATGTATGGTGTAAAGTTTGTTGATAAAGTAATTACTGGGAGTGTTCTGGGCTGCTATTATAAAATACACAATGATTATGACTTGCCTTTTCTTGCAGTAGAAGGTACAGCTGCTGTAAGTTGCGAGCCCTAGCCACACCATTCTTCAGTCCAGTTGCATTTGCCAGCAAACGTTTTATGACTTTGGAGAAGGCTGTGAAGGTGTCAGGGTTACTGGAAGCAGTTGTGATTCTTATGCTGTCCTTTTCATACCATGCTGCTGTAAGACTCAGTGGACCATGAGCACTTTAACTGATGCTGTGAAACAGAGTTGGTGTTCTCTGTATTCGTTTTAAAATGGCATTATAATGCTGCCATCTTTGTCTAAAGCTTCATTACACTTACTGACAGGCAAGCAAGTCTTATACTTAAATATCTAGTAAAACCCAATAATTTTATAGATAAAACAGATAAATTGTTGCATTTCAGTGAGCTACATAGGCTTGAAGGGCATACCTTTTGAAGTCAGGCATGGAAGTTGAATTCTAATTGTAGAACTCCCTTCTGAGAGGAGCAGTGTCTGATATGTTGGACAGACCTTCCTCTCAGGGATGTCTGCTGCCTCCCTGGGGCAGAAGTTGAGGATGTCACTAGGAAACTTCCCAGCCTGGTACAGCCCTGGGACTACTCGTGCTCTTCTGTGTAGATAGTGATGAAGCCACAGTGCATAGTCCAAGAGCAATCAGAAGCATCCCCTCAGAGTGGGCAT
The DNA here is from genome assembly GCA_013399135.1 of Heliornis fulica. Lineage (NCBI taxonomy): Eukaryota > Metazoa > Chordata > Aves > Gruiformes > Heliornithidae > Heliornis > Heliornis fulica. The sequence goes on along the minus strand of VXBZ01007839.1, from coordinate 289,958 downwards.
GGCATTGTGAAATACTACGATGTTTTTTAGTTAAATGTAAATAGGGAAGTTAGCACAAGTTTCCAGAGAAGCTGTGCCTGCCCCTGGATCCCTGGCAGGGTTCAAAGCCAAGTTGGATGGGGCTTTGGGCACTCCGGGCTAGTGGAGGGTGCTCCTGCCCAGGGCAGAGGGTGGCATTGGATGGGCTTTGGGATCCCTTCCAACCCAAACCACTCTGGGATGCTGTGGTTCTAAGTGTTACTCAGACAAGCTACGATTATTTCAGTGTGTCAAATGTATTTCTAAGACAATCCATCTTTTGGAAGGTGTTTTTGTAAATTGAGAATTGTATTTGATAAAATACAATTGTATTTGATAAAATACAATTCTAGTAAAATTGGTGTTGCACTTCCAGTTAAAATAGGGGGTAGGGGCAGGTGGGGAGGAGGAGCATAAATAAAACATAAACTGTTTGTGTCTGTATTATCTTCCCTCCCCTCTGAATGAGTGGTGCAGTGTCCTTCTGGAGCAGGTCAGTACTGTTAGTCTGAAGGTGGGAACACTGAAGTATTACAGAGTTTCATGAGGCAGAGGCAGAATCCGTAAAACCCAACTCTTTGTATGATCCTTTGATTATTACAGAGTTACTTTATTTTTTGTTTTCGCTTCATTTGAATTGCCATTGAAATCTTCCAGGTTTGAGAAACCTTCCTAGACCTCTCTTGGTGGCTGGTCCTTCAAGTTCTGGAAGCACGGATGCAGATGGTGGACTTTTTGCAGTTCCTACAACTCTGCCGCCCAACAGCCGCCACGGGAAGCTGTTCTTGCCTAGCAAAGAAGCAGAACTGACCTTCCGGCAGCACTTGGACACAATCAGTGTAAGTGCCATGACTAAATGAAACAAAGTAGCCTGTTACACATGAGCCAGCTTCCAGGCTGTGATTTTTTTGGTTCATCAGAAAGTATGGGCTTCTAGTGATGCTCAAGCTTAACAATGTATTAGCTGATATTAGTCAGAAGTTGACTATAACTATGCTTTGAAGTGACATCACTTCTTCAAACTGGAATCTAAATGTCATCACATAGCCTGTGAAGCTGGTTCGCTTTCAAGTTAAGTTGCTTCAGCATTTAATATATTTACTCAGCTTATTAAATCTGATACTTTGTTGTGCAGCTAACTTTAATACAACCTAATTGCTGTATTTCATTCAAATACTTTTCCTACACAATCTCAATTACAACTTCATAGCAAGTTCCAGTAGCTGAGAAGTGAAATGGCTTTTTGGGGAAAGCTTTCTCTCCATAAAACAAGAAGGAAAAAAATACATTCATGGTTGAAAACTTTCCCGTTCAAGCAGAAAGAATATTTTACCATTTGAAATAAAGTAGTGTTTTAATAAATAGTTACAGCTTTATTCTCTGTTTTTTCAATATAACTTGTTCTCTGTCTGCATGCTTAAAATGCTTCCTGATGCATTTCCTGTTCCTGCCCAGATGCAGTCGGACTTCTTCTTGCCAAAGCCAAGGAAGTTGCGGAACAGGCACTTGCGGAAGCCGTTAGTAGTACAGGTCAGAACAATTTGCAAAGTGTGAAATACTCATCTTGCCTCCTGAATAGATATTCAGTAAAGCTGTAATGATTTGCACCCAACTGAAATACAAAAAAGTCCTTCATGCATACGCTGGAAAAGTGAGGCTGAACATAAGCAAGAGGCAGCATTTCAGTCTGTATCATACAGACCTGTGTTCTATGCCCTGTAGGAGGAATGTCTAGAGTAGTAGTAGTCTGTTGCATGTGTTAGTTTGGAAGAAAATAACAAAGTCTGTCATCTGAAAGCTGGTTCTGCTGTGTCAATGTGGTGTCTTGACCTGTCATTGTTTTACCTGTCAGTGCTAGTGCAGGAAGATCTCCCCTTATTAGGGGAGACGGTATTTTAGCTGTCTCCCCTTAGTTATTTTTTTCTTGCTCCCTATTCTCTAATGGTTGTTAAACTGGGGTGGGTATAAACCTCTGTAGTGAAATAGAACACATCACTATTTGAAAGAACAATGATTTATGGGGGGAAAAAAAAGGAATTTCCAAGAGCTGTATGGAAGAGGTCACCTGTTGTCAGGGAGCTGTGGTGGTAGGCAGGCGCTGACCTCCTTCAGGCTGCTCTGATAAGCCAACAGAAGGGCACATGCCACAGAACCCACAGGCTTGTCCTAGGGACTTGTGGCAGGTGGGAAAATACAAGGATTCTGAAACCAAAATAAGGGGAACTTCTGTGTGGAAACAAAGTTACTAAGTGTCCATATACCCTTTTGTCTCTGCTCTGGATAAGCACTGGGGACCTAGAAATTATATACATAGTAATTTTTGGTATGGAGATATTCTAGTCTATGCAATCTTACTTGTTTGAAGAACTCCCAAGTACACACAGCTGTCTCATTAATTCACACTTGTTTAATTGCAGTGGAAGATCAGTTTGCACACAGACTAGATCCCATCCTTTAAGATTATTGCTGTAATTCTGTGGGACATTTGAAAATTACTGTGAGAATAATCAGAAAGGAATATAGTTCTGATAAGCATTTCCCTGTGAATTGCCTGGAAATTTTCTCTTTATTAGTAGTTCTAGAGAAAGCACGTGGTTTCTGTCTGTAGCTTCTTAAGGTTTTATGGACCTTGCTGTGTCTGTTGCGTGATAGTCTTGCTGTGTAAATACTTTGCTTATTCTGGAAGGTATCATGAACTTCTGTGCCCTAGAAGATGAGCTTTACCCTCTTTCCTGTGTTTAAATATGTTCTGCTTCATTGTTTCCCTGTTGCAGAGAACACTGCTCCCCAGGCCATCTGGAAATCCGTCCCAGCATGTCTGTTCCTTTTCTATCTTATCCAACTCATCCATTACAGGTGAGTGTTCTGTCACCTTTATGCTGTCATGAGATGGACTGGAAAGTGTCCCTTAAAACTACAGAAAGGAATAATTCCTCAGAAAAGGAAAATAGTGTTTCCGAATCATGGAGTCATTTACCAGTTGCCTGAGTCACTTCCTACAGGATGATGGGATTGTTCTCCTGAATCATTGTTAAGCAACTCATGATTATGATAGAAATTTTAATTTTTTCCCCCATTTCCCAGGTTGAAAGTAGGGAAGAGTATGGACTTCTTTACAAGGGGACAAAATTTAGGCATAAATTACTTAGATAAGAATTTTCTTTTTGTGTACGCTGTAACTATTTGCCTCTATTGTTTTAATAGACTTTTCTTAGTACTTGGGATACTGTTGAAGTTTCATACAGTATAACCAATACACTGTCCTTCTCTGCTGTTACACTTTTGAGTGCAGTGGGAGGCCCCTATCTTGGCTTAAATCTCAAAATCAACATGTGACCTTAAAGGTTATCTTCACTGAAATAACGAAGTTGGCTTCAGTAATGCAGTAAGGCTTGCTGTTAGCCTGCACTGGTTAGCCTGCAATGCTACTTCAGGTCTGTTTGATCTTCTCCAGTACTTTATCCCAAGAGTTTGCTGCTGCTGCTTGGAAATTGTTTGCTTCTGTTAACCTCTGTAGTGCTCAGGTTTAAAGGTACTCAATTTCATTTACTTGAGAGGTATTTAATCCTTCACCCTAGGGAGAGGTTCATTTCGTCCAATCCAGTCCTCACTGAATAAAGCTGCTGTTTCTCGTCCAATTGTGCCCAAAGTTCTTCCAACACAGGCTACCAACCATCTGTCTAGTAAGTAATTTCTTAAACAGGATAAGTGTCATGATCTGTTGTGATCTGTATGTTACATTGTTGGTTTCTATTCTGTTCAATGCCTTTGGAAGTTGGACAGCTCTGTTGGTAATATCTTCCTGTGCTTTGTGTTACTGCAGAGAGGGAGCACTCAGGGGTGGCACAGTCCGGGTTAGGTTCCTTCACTCTGTCTGACCTGCAGGCAAAGCAGGGAATTAGAATTTGTCACCAAAATTGAGCACTTCTGTGATGTAAGACCATTTGGAAAGGGGGTTGTGACATATTTGAAAGAAGGTTATTAATAACTTATCTATGAACGTGGGATTGGGAATTCTGCAAGAAAAAAAACCATGCTGGTTTACCCCAGGCAAATTCTGTCTTGCAACAAAAGGATGGGTCCCATAGTTAGAATAATAAGCAAGAAAGTAATGACTGTCTCTGTTGTATTCAGAGTATTCTCTTTGATGGCAAGACATTCAGATATTTTAAGCTGATTTTAAAACATCTAGGTGGCATTGACTCTGCAACAATGTCAGTTTTTATTTTGAGTGTAAAGGGCTGTTAGAGGCAAGATAGCAAAATAAGGCTATGTTGTTTTTATAGCTCCTCTAGTAAACCATAGGAAACTTCTAGAAATTGCATAACCAAGGACTTAGCAATTGGTAAAAAGAAAGAATATAATAAAAATTGAAGGAAAGGGCAGGGGTGAGGAGCTGGGGTGTTTCTCTAAGCTGTTTTGATATACTTGATAACATGCTGAAATGGCAGAAAAATCAAACACCTCAGGTCAGGGAAATGTTACAGTTTGTCAGGAGGAACAACTGCCATACCTGATCAGCTAATTACCATTTTCACTTTTAGTATGTGTTAAGTTTTGACCCTGGGCAATTTTTAAAAACTCATCTTTTGGATGAATCCCAACTGAGTAATTTCCTGGAGAAAAGGTTTACAATGTGTCTTCTTTTTTTTCTTTTTTGTTTCACAAAAGGTGCTATTGACTTGGCAGCTAAAAGTGCTGGTATTATTCCTGGTAGCCCTGTGCCTGTCCTGGATGCAGATGGTTTGTCAGGTGTATCTCCACTGTCTCCAGACGGAGTGACTGCAGTGGTAGCAGGGCAGGAGGCAACAGTAGCACATCATCAGAATGGAGGCTCCATCACCACTGTTGAGGTCAGAGACTCTTGCACATCCTTTCTGTAGTAAAGTGTCTTGCTCTTCTGCTGTGTAAAAAGCAATATTATTGGTGAGTCTTCAGTGAGCTTTCTCCTGGAGCTTGCTGTTGGACACTTGTATCATAGCAAAGCCCATCTGTGTTCTATAGTGTGTGTTTTGGGGCTGGGGGATCACACCACACTGAACCATTTCCACCCTGTAGGAAAGCTTGCATCTGTGAGACTGCTGAAGTCGGTAGTCCAGAAATCTGGGCTTGAGAAGAAACAGCACCATTTCAATAGACACTAATGCTGCTTCTTACAGAAGCCACCCTGTAAAACCACAACAGGGAGGGGATTTGAGGCAGAGCCAGGCACTTCTTCAATGTATTTGGAATGGAAACTCCAGTTTCTCCTCGACGCTTTTTTTCATTGAGACACAGATACATGTTGCCTGTGTCCTCCTCTCAGGGAGTTGATGATTGATTTTGAAAGTGGTATGAGGAGAGACCATGCATAAACTGTGACCTGCACTTGTCTCTTACCTCCCCAGCTGTATTTGCAGCTTTGCATGTAACCACTTGTCCCTCACGTGAGTTCTGTTGTGCTTCTAGGGCTCGGGCCCTGGCTGCCGGGTGCCCTTCATCAGCCTTCCAACACGACACGAGCAAGAGGCAGTTCCTGATGGTTTCCAGGTAGGATGAGTATTGAAAGAACAGTTGTATGAAATGGGTAATGTCCTGAAAACACCATCAGTATTACCAGTTAAACCGGGTTGTTCCCAGGTACTGCACACTGGTACTGTTCTGTGGGAATCGAAGTCTCTAGCATCTGAAGGAATTTAAAGAAATTTAAAGAAAGAAATTGAGAAAAGCTGCTTTAATATATGTAGGTGCCATTGTCAGCAAAGCAAAGCTGGCAATCTCCAGCCTCTGAAGGACAAACTGGTTTTATGTATTGCTCGATACAGTGGAGGAGTTAATAATTGCTGTGCTGTATTGTACATGGGTAGTTTAGACATCACAAAGAAAGGGTTCAGCAGTTGGCAGTCCTGCTGCGTGCATGTTGCAGAAGGAGAAAATATTAAGACTAAAAGTGGGGTTGTAATGCCAGTATCCTTCAGAGAATCACATTTTTTTTATGCTGGATCCAATAAGACATAGATTCTTAAAAGGAACTGTGGCAGCACTGAAGCTGTAAGGGAGTTTTCATTGTATCCCCAGCTGCCTTCTCCAGTGAAATCCAGGGCCTTGCATTAGATTCTTACACCTCAGAATACAGGCTCTTCTTTTTTTTTTCAGTGGGTCTGATTTTAATCTGATGCTTAGGAGCTAAGATACTGTTTTTCGACAGATTACCGAGTCCTTTGTAAATTCATGAACAATCAACTCCATTTCTTCTAACAGGGCACATCAGTCCTTTCTCTGTCAGAACTGTCCAAGACTCCCCTCCAAAATGGTCTTTCCACCCCTCCGCTTCCCTCATCAGAGGCTTCCAGTACTCGACTCTCTCCTCCCAATGTTTCTGCTCTCTTGGATATTTCACTGCCTGGACCACCCGAAGATGTGCTTTCTCAAGGAGAGCCTGCCACTCAAATCAGTGATTCTATCATTGAAATAGCTATCAGCTCTGGTCAATACAGTAAGTCTGAGCTCAGCTAAAGTCTTCCTATTAACTTAGAAAAAATCCATTATTTTAAATGTCAGCAGAAAATTTTCCAGGAAGCAGTTCTTCATGTCTGTTGGAAAGAATTTTATGTGCCTGGCCTTTATTTTCTAGCATATATTGATGAGGGGGGGCTGTGTCATTTTGGAGGGTTTGGATTTTTCCTTTCTAAATATAAATTGGTGCAGTGTCCTACACTTCTACCACATTGACTGAATCAGTGATTCCTGACTTTGCCTTACAGGTGAAGGTGTTTCTCTCTCTCCTGCAAAGCTGAATGGCAGTGATAGCTCCAAAAGTCTTCCATCCCCATCCAGTAGTCCTCAACAGAACTGGATTGCCTCTCCCAGCCATGATCCACAGTGGTACCCCAATGACTCCACAGACTCGTCTCTCAGCAGCTTGTTTTGTAAGTGTCAGTATGTGGAGAACTAGAACAAAAAAAGCTCTTTCCTTAAAAAAAAAAACACAGAAAGAACCAAACCAACACACACCCCACACACACCTCCACAAAAAAAAAAAACAAAACCAAACAAAACACCTGAACTTTATCAGAAGTGAATCTTTTGGAAAATCATAAGATCAGTAGGATGTTTGTAGAATTCTTCCTTTAGTTCTTCTTTTCATTCCAGCAGTGTTGCCCTAAATACATTTTATGTCTCTTTATAAGTCTGTTCCTGAAAAGATCCTGTTGCTAGATTGGGGCCTGTACCTTGGGACAGATTATTCCTTGACAGGTCTTTGTAGTCTGTTCAGACCCTGATTCATTGGTTAGGTTGAGACATTTTGCTGTTCTGCCAAAATGAGAAGACGCCCATGGCTCTGCTGTTTGAAAAGTAGGACTTGTTTTGTGCTTGGTGAGCATAAACTCAGAGACATGAGATCACCAAGTTTTTGTTTTGGGTTTGGTTGGTGGCTTTTTTAATTACTATTCCATGGGGCCAGTGTAATACATCTCTGTCCTTAGCAGTGTGCTGGTGGTGGTAACACATTATTTAAGAGATAGATGAAATAGATATCTCTTTTCCATTTTCTATTTCCTCGTCCTTCTCTTCATTCTCCCAGTTGCAAACATTCAGTGACTTACTAATGTGTGTGTTCTTTATAGCAAGTTTCATCTCCCCTGAGAAGGGACGAAAAATGTTGCCAACTCCTGTTGGGACTGCCAGTGGCACCTCCTTACTGGGACCCAGCCTTCTGGATGGAAACTCACGGGACTCTTTTGTGTCACGGTCTCTGGCAGATGTAGCAGAGGTATGTCATCAAATTCAGCTGTCTCCTTCCTGAACTGAAAAGAGTAAAGATGAGAGAAAGGTTAATGCTCATGCAGCTGTGGTAAAACTGGAAGACTGGTAGAAAAAATAAATAGGTCCGGAAGGCAGAAGCAGGAAAGAGGTAATGCTGACTTACTGAGAGAATGGGAGAAGTACAGGCTGGGTGGAGAATGGATTGAGAGCAGCCCTTGAGGGGTCTCAGGGGTGGCAAGGGACAGGACGTTCACCATGACCCAGCAATGTGCACTTGCAGCTCAGGAAGCCAACCATGTCCTGTGCTGCATCCCCAGCAGCGTGGCCAGTAGACCAAGGGAGGGAATTCTGCCCCTCTCTTCACTCTGGGGAGAACCCCCCTGCAGTGTTTTATCCAGCTTGGGGGTCACCAGGGCAAGAAAGATACTGAGATGTTGGAATGAGTCCGGAGGAGGCCATGAAGATGATCCAAGTGTGGAAAACCTCTGCTGTGGAGTCAGGCTGGGAGGGATGGGGTGGTTCAGCCTGGAGAAGATAAGGCTCTGGGGAGCCCTTAGAACATCTCTGGTCTGTATAGGGGCTCCAGGAAAGCTGGAGAGGGGCTAATGACAGGGGCAGGGGGTTGGAACTGGATGGACTTCTAAGGTCCCTTCCACCCCAAACCAGTCTGGGATTCTGGGATTTTGCAATTCTGTCATTCCATGACCAGCAAAAGGTTCTATGCTGCTGAGTTATTTTCTCTGTTGGCAGAATTACCCTTCTGTTTTAAAATCTTTTGAAGAGCTAGAGTCAAGACCAGCAGTTACTAAGGGTCAGCTCTGTATCTGAGAAGTATCTGAGCATCCTGACAGACAACAAGCTGAACACGAGTCGGTGTCTTCTGTGGCAGCTGGCATGACCAACAGCATTATGGGCTGTTGCAACAGGAGCATAGCCAGTAGACTGAACAAAGGGATCATTAACCCACTCAACAGTTGTGAGACCATGTCTAGAATATTGTGATCAGTTTTGAGAACCTGATACACAGAAGAGACAGATAAACCGGACCAAGTTCAGCAGAAGGACACCAAGGCAATTAGACGGCTAAAGCACCTTTCTGTGAGGAAAGGCTGGTGGTGCTGGGCTTGTTCAACCTGGAGAAAGCTTCAGGGCAGGAGAGACCTAAGTGCCTGCCAGTACTTGAGGGAAGGTCATCAAGAAGGTGTAGCCACACCCTTTGCAGACTGGTGATGGATGGTGGGAGGAACAGGCAGACACTCACGAGAGTGGTCCTGACTACATCTAAGGAACAGGTAGCCCGTAGGTGTTGTGCAGTGTTTGAATTCAGAGCTTTTCCAGACTGACATGGATTAAAACTGCTAGTAAACTGGCCTGTCCTCAAAGGTGACCCTGGTGAGACCTCTTCATGTCCCTTTGAATCTTAATTATCCTACAGTAGTACAGTCCTTAACTCAGTGTAACATCATGTATGTTGTAAGGTGGGGGGGTGGAGCTTGTCCTATTGGGGGGAAATCATCATTCCTCCATTGCCCCTTGGACTTGGATAAGGAGATTCTGTACAGACCTTGTACCCAGACGTTGCAGCAAGCTCATGCTGTTGTAATGCGCCCTTGGCAGCTTCAGGCTCCACACACACCTCCCCTTCCTGGCATAAGTATGAAGATTCTGCTGACATTGTGAGAATCTGTCAAGGTGTGTGTTAATTAAAGGAATGTGTGGTGATTTATTTGTGTGGGTTTGAAGCGATATTGCAGCCCTTGATCTTATGAACTGGCTTCAGAAGAAAATGGGGTATGCCACCATTTTAGGCACACCAGAGCAGCTCTTGTGGCAGATGTGGGTTTGTGTGGGAGTCTTCAGAGGAAGCAAGTATCATCTAAAAATGGCTTTCATGATAGGAGAATTTTGAAAGGCCTTTTAAGTATTCTGCAGAAACAGTTTGTTTGTTTTTAAATACAGTTTTTATGTTGGCACTAATACCTGCAGAGAATTTTACTGTGCCTCTACTAGTGCACCTTAATGCCAAGATGAGGACTGCAGTTAGGGCACATTATGATTGTAGGTTCTGGGGTTATTTTGGAGGCTTCCATTTCGCCACAGAGAAGAGCTGTTCTCAGATAAAGTGAGATATAAAGTGTATCTTTCATGTGAGGAGAGGCTGGGAATGAAGATGAAGGAGCCAAAGTCTACTCAGCACAAGAGGCTGCGGGGACAAATTGAAACACATGAAATTCCACCTGAGCACAAGAAAATGTTTGTGTTTTGTTTTTTTATTTTTTAATGTGAGAGTGGCCCAACACTGAAACAGGTTGCTCAAAGAGGTTGTGGCGTCTCTGTGAATGGAGCTAGTTCAACACCTGACTGGACAGAGCAGCCTGTTCTAGCTGACCCTGCTTGAGCAGGATGTTTGGACAAAAAAATCTCAAGATGTGCCTTCAAACTTAAAAAATTCTGTGGTTCTGTGACATTTCCACTGACATGTAACTCTTCTTTTCTCTCATGTCTCTTCTAGGTGGTGGATTCCCAGCTGGCTTGCATGATGAATGAGAACAGCATAGATTACATATCTCGTTTTAATGACCTTGCCCAGGAACTATCAATACCTGAGCCAACCCGCAGGGAAATTCTGTTTGATGGAGGAGGTGGTGGTCCCCCAATTGGGGATCTCTCGCAGTGAATGCATCAGACCAGCAGGCTGGTATAGACTGTTCAGCTAAAGTTGGAGCTTGCAGCATCAGGTCATGGCAAGGGCAGTTTGTAGAGAAGCAGCTGAGGCTCAGTTGTCCCTGTCTTGTGTGTTTCTTTCAAAAAGAGAAGCGCTGTCTTCAAAGGTCTGAAGAAGTACTTGCAAGTCCTCGAACGTGCAATATGCTGGGAACAACAAAACATGGAATAATATTAGAGGAAACGGTGTGTCTCCTGCATCAGTGATATAAGGTAGCAGGCTTATGGGACAGTCCTGGACTTGTACTTTGGAATGGCCTAAGCAGGAAGCTCAAGCAGGGAAGGGTATTGCCAGATCTTCCCTGACATAAATTATTGTTTGTGTAGTAATCAGAATGCCATGATTTGGGATCCACATTGAGGTTGTGGAGGACGAAGGGTGGGGCTGGGGCTGGGAACCATTTTGCATCTGACACGTCCTAGTTGACCTTCTTTTTATTAGTCAGTCAGACTGAAGTTTCTTGCACTCTCTGCAAAGGCACTGCAGCTCTGCGATGCTTTGCTTCTATAGACCATTTGGTTCTTTGGCTGTGTTTGGTTGGTTGACCAATCCAGTATGGGCACATACCTGCTTTCTTGTTTTGTAGGGGAGAACTGCTTCGCCCTATTCCCAGATTGTATGGATCCTTGGGGAGTTTCCTCTTATTTTTAAACCCATCACATGTCACAATCATCATCTTCCTGAGTGCACTCATATTCTCCACCTCTGAGATTCTTCCTCACGTTGCACAGTTCATCCCATGGGTGGGAGAGTGCTTTCTTGCTTTCCCTGAGGAACGGTTGCTTTTTAAGTCAGGAAACACTGCAAAAGTTTACTGGAATCACTATGAAAGTTTTGTCAAAATTAGTATTGGCATTGCTGTAAACCTGTACATATTGCCATCTTTCTTCACAAAAATGGAGGATTTACCTGGGAGAGGAAATAGGAAAGAATATTATAATGTATAGAAACAAATAATAATGTTAAAGTTGTTCAGAGCTGTTTTGTGTCACGAAGAGGAGAGGTGTCAAGTCCAAGCTTAATTCTTTGATCCTTCCTTATTTCCTTCTTGTTCTGTGAGTTCCAGGTGCTCTGTAGTACCTCAGGGCATCGTTTTTCATTGTAGTCACCCCCAGGCACTAGTGGATCTGGGACCCCTCTACTAAATCCCTACGCCTTTAATGTTAGTGTTTTAATATTTGAAGCACCCAGATCCTGATACCAGCAGATTCAAAGGAATATAAAGTTGCTTTCTCTACAGCTGGTTGTCCATCAATTCTACCTTTATAACTCAGGAGACTTTTCCCATTTCCTTTCCTACTGGCCATGAGAGAGAATACCTGTACTGTGCCCCTTGGTAAGCACTTGTCTGCTTCTCCAGTAAGTGTACGTCCCTTGGCTAGTCCTGTATAAACCTCAGCTTTATATTATTAATAAGCAAAACTGCTCCATCTCTTAAGCTATTATCAGGGGTTCATATTCCCAACTTGCACTATACTGGGTGGATGTAGTTCTACCTGCCTTTACCTACTTTTTACAAGGCTTTTGACTGGGAGTTTCTTCTTGTAACTGGCTCACGATGCACTGATTGGATTTGCTGTTTCCCAGTCGCTTTACCCAGCTTCATGTAGATTATTTTCTTTTAACTGCTATATATTTTGCTTTATGCTTCTGTCATTAAGAGAAGATGTAACGGCTTTTCTGATGCACCTTTTGCATGGCCCAGAGCAACTTCCTGATTTCACTCTGGAAGGAGTGAGATTTGGATGACATTCCAAGACCCCATGTGTCGGGTTGCTACATCCTCCTCTTTGTTATAGGAACCATACAGACGCACTAGTGCTGTTTCTGGATGTGCCCAGCAGGGAGGCAAACCTTTCACTAGCAAGAAAACAATCATGACTAGAAGTCTGGAGAGTTTCATACCTGTGGGCTAGCTTCCCGTTCTGAACTGCGTGATGTCATGTGGGCTGTTGGGTCCTTCTGGCATTATTTCTCTGTTGTTACTCTTGCAGAGCCTTTTTGAGAATTGTGATGCAAATATCAGGAAACTGTGTAAATGTAGAATATAAAAAGTTGACAGCTGTCAGAAAAAGGAATGCTGGAAAGTGTATCATGCTGAGGATTCACCCTTGGTGTGTAGAGGATATACTCGTTAATCTCGAGTCACTCCCTCTAAAGCTTGTAAGTTTTACTTAGAGTTGAACTGTGTTTTGGTTTGTTTTTTTCCCAGATTGTTTCCTTTTGGTTTTGGCTTCTTACATTATGTTGTACCTCCAGAAATCCTTTGGACTTGCAGGACAAAGGGAGAGGGCTCCTGCTGTGGCTGTGGATTACAGGACATGCAGGAGGACACGAGATATGTTCTAATCCAGTACTGTATAACAAGAAAATATCTGAACTCTCATTGTTAAACTTCTGAATATTGAAAGACCAGCCTGATGGTCTCCAGTGTGTTTAGGTAGCTTGACAAATGTTTCATCTTCTTTACCCATGCTGGTAATGGGGTGGATGTGTCACTGGTTTCACTGTTAGGTCTCCTACAATAAGTGGCAGTGTTTCTGTGCCTGTGTGGCAGAGCATGTCCTCAGCACCTGCAAAGGCTTTCTGCTGACTGAGACAGGGAGCTATCAGGCTGCCCTTCCTCATCCATGTCAGTTGCCACTGGGCAATGCTGAATTGCAGAATAAAGTCATCAGAGTGGCTATTTTTATTTATGCCATGAGATCAGAAAATGTTGATACCCTGAACCTTTGCAAGTAGACATGGACCACCAAGCAGTAACAAAGTGGAAATTCCAGAGGTCGGTTCAATACTCATAATCTTGTGTTAGAAATGTTTGGCACCAGCTTCTTAAAGGTTGTCATTATGGAACAGAATGTGACTTCAGAAATGTACTGCTTTGGAAACTGCAGTTTAATAATAAAGCCCTTTCAGGACAAGTCAGTTGGACAGGGGGAAAGCTTGAAAATAACTTGGATCATTGTGGTAATTTTGAATTGATGCGGAATTCGTTATCCTTTTGTGAAAGGTCCGTTAAACACACCTCTGATTCCACCAGTCCTAGGTTTTAAATGGATGTGCTTTACAGTACTAATCATCAGTTTGTGCCTGAGATTGCCAAGTGAAAAGTTTGGGAGAATGTAGGAAGGGTGTGGGGTTTTGTGTGTGTGTGTGTGTATACATATATATATATACACACACACATACATACATGTATGCTTATTCCCATGTGTGTATATATATTTCTGTAAAACACAAAGCCTTTTCAGTTTTCATTGTTTCAGCTTCCCTCACCAGATGTAACAAAATCCATGTGTTTAACAATGCCAGCCAATACTGACAAACGTTCAAGCAGGTAAACCGAGATGCACGTGGGATTGTTTTTAAGGTAAATGTGACTTTGTTAGTGTCATAGCTTCTTGGGGCACTGTGAGGTGGTTGGAGAGGGCAGATGGACACTAACCTCCAGTTCTGCTATTAATTACTCTAGGCTTTCCCCTGCTGGTTCAGTGACTATATATGCTGATAAGGAAGTTCCATTTAGTTCAGCAAGGTGAATGTCAAGGAATTCAGTGTTTGTTGTCGTCATAGCCTGGGCAAAAAGCAGTACTGCACCTTGAGAATTAGACCTGCCCACGTGTGAGCTAACTGGGCCTTCTGCTGAGTGTTGCATCCTGAATACCCACACAATTCGTTGTACCCTTTATCACTAAATCTACTAAGCATAGGAGTACTAATTGCTATTAATATGGCATCGTTAAGCCTTTTCTTGACACCCCTCTTTACATATTTTAATTGAATTAAATGGCTTGGATCAAATCTCGTCTATAAAAACATCTCATTTACTGAATCCGCAGATCCCAAAGTGGAAATTAAGTTGCATTTTGTTTTTTACACTCAGACTTCGGATGCATTTATGAGGAAAGTACTGCACTTTTTTTTTAACCTTTTCAAACCTTCGAATCTCTTAATTTCACAGCAATTTGTAAATGTTAACTAAGTGAAACCTTGGCAAGCACTACGGCAATAAGTTATCATTAATTATTGAAACATGATAACTGCTTTAGAGCTTATGGTTCTGGCAGCAAAATTTAATGCTGTTTCTTTTAATAATAGTTAAGCCATATCATCTAAGGTTTCTGGCTTGTTTGAGATGTGAATTTGTTTTATAGATTATAAATATACCTATATAGTGTATGTATAAAGCAGAATGCCTGTCCTTACTGATTATTTTTTGTACCATATTGTAAATTATATTATTTATTCTTTACCAATTTTGGAAAAAGGTGTTTTGGTTATTTAATATAATATACAAAGCTGTTAAACTTCCTCTGTTTAAATTTCCAATTCAACTTGTAAAGCTGTTTTTATTCTTGTGCATAAATACATACTAATACTTGGTCTAACTTATGTCCAGCGTGTTACTTGCCATTCATGCCCTGTCAGATTTGTCCATTTAACCTTTGTTTACATAATAGTGGCCCGTTGGGGTGGGTAATAACCATTTGTCCATAAGGCCAAGCCTCCCACAGGGAAAATCAGTGGCATAACTTCCATTCACTTCTCCTATCCTAGAGTTTTCTTGATTTTCACCATGGTGAGAGAAGGTTTTGGCTGGGTGTGGTTTTGCTTTCCAGTTTTACAAAGCCAAAACCCAACCCCTCTCAGCTCTTGTGATGAAAATTAAGTCCATCCTGGCTACAGCCAGCACCATGTGTCACACAGCCACTACCAGAAAGCCTTTTTCAACCTAAGGAAAATTGTGAAGTGGAATAGTTTGACCAGAGAGGTTGTGCAGCTCCAAGACAAAACTGAAGGAAGCCCAGAGGAAGCTGCTCACCCTGCTTTGTGCGGGAGGTTGAACTTGGAGTTCATTCAGGCTGAATTATCCTGTGATGTAAGTCATCAGCTAATTCCTTTTTATACACCTTTAGGGTTTTGATCTGTGCAGCAGTATCCAATGACAACTTGAGTTTAATTGTGCACTGAGAAAGTGCAAGAATGCTCTCAAACTAGGTGATAAGAAATGAATGTTTTTAATGCATCAACAAAAAACCCTTATAATATATTTGATGCTTCCTTTACATTCAAAGACTGACTCATGTCTGCCACTTTTGGGTACTGAGACAACTGGACTATATGACCACATTTGAGCTCTTCCTGAGCAGTTTTCCACCTCCACCAACCTCTGACAGAGACTTGCAGCTAAAAGACCTTTGACACCCTTCCCCCTTATGTCAAAGCTGGTACTAAATCCTATCACTATATTTTCTCATAGATTATCTAATTCTGACCTTAATTACAAAAAGTTAATGCTGTAAAAACAGTGAGTCAGAAAATCATTAGCGAGTTAAGAAAGGAAATAAAGATGTTGCAGTCAGTGTGATGGGGGTGTTGCAGTCTTTTGGTGGTTGCCTTAAATGCATCAAGACATAAGCAGCACTATGGCCACCTCTGGATTTACTACTTAGCACAGGGAGAGCTGCAGAGCCATTAAGTCCAAGATTGCTCAACTTGTAACGTTAGTAGCAATCAAAACTGTTAGGGTAAGAAGGCCGGGCAAGCGTTGGCTCCTCGCGTGTGGCTCCCTGAGCCCAGCTTCTTCAGGCCCTCCGGTCACAGCTGCCCAAGGCCGCAGCCTGGTGAGCTGCGGGCAGTTTATAGGCGCCATTTCCCGAGACGAGGGTCGCTGGTTTGCACTGGGGTTCCACGCGGGGAGAGCCGTGGATGGATGCGCGGCGCTCCCAGAGGAAGCTGGGTGTGGCCGCTGGGGCTGCCGACACGCGCGACGCTGAGCTCTCCGAGTCACGGCGGCGCCCGCGAAGCTATTCCGCGCGGTGCTTCCTCCTGGCCGGTGCTTCACAGGGGTGGGTTTGGTTCGACGCCGCACGGCTGAGGCGCGGGCCGGGACCGACTTCCCCCTCCTTGGACTACGGCAGCTGGTGACCGCAGGGTGCCGCTGCCCGCAAGCCCGCGTTTGTTCGCCCGAGAGGCGGGGGCGGCCCCGGGGGGGCGGGGGG
>VXBZ01007839.1:250262-273431 GCA_013399135.1 Heliornis fulica | reverse complement strand
GGCGTCCAATCCACGCCACCTCAGGGAAGACGAGGCTCTGGCCCCCTGGGCTGCGCCCGCCTCTGCGGGCTCCGCCGCTCTACCTGGCCCTTTAAATGCCCTCCCGCCGCTCGCCTCCTTCCTCCTCACAGCCAATGGCTCTGCCGTTCTCTCTGACGGACGCGCCGCTTTACCAATGGGAAGCGGTGAGGATGAACGACGACGGGAGCCCTGTTCAGGCTTCCCTCCCTCTGCGAGGCTCTCCGGGTAGGCGGGATCTCGAGAAGGCGAGCTGCTTGTGATAGGCTGCTCGGCGTGATGGGTAGGAGCGCCGACCAGTGGCAGGGCAGGGCGGGCCCGTCGGCGTTACCGGGGGCCGGGGCAGCCGAGGAGGAGCGCCGCGCGTGGGGTTGAGCAGTCGAGCTCTTCGCTTGTTCGCCACCATGTTCCAGGGCCCCGAGGCCGAGCCGGCCAAGCCTAACTCCAGGTGAGCAGCGGGGGCGGCACGGCGCCGCGGGAGGGGCAAGTGGGAGCAGCCGTGCGGCGGCGCGGAGCCTGCAGCGGGGCTTTGTTCGAGAGAGGTGTGGGCTCTGGCTGAGGGCGCTTCGGCTGAGCTCCGGGACGGGGTGTGGCTGTGTGCCGAGGCGCGGCGCTGAGGGGAGCGGGGCTCCGGGGAGTGGGTCCCTACTGAGGGGATTTTTCGGACGCGGTGGGCGGGAGTGCCGTCCTCGTCCCTCCGGTAGCCGCTGGCGCAGGAGCCCAGCGACCTTCCCGCGCCTCAGTTTACATCTCCCGCCTCTTGGGGGCTGCTGCGGGAAGCGGCGCCGCTGGGCTCCCGGCGGTGCGGCCGCCTTGGGCGGGGAGCCACGCGTGAGGCTCGCGGGGGGAGCCGGCAGGGCCGGTCCCCGTGGGGTTTCCGCGCTCGGCCCCCGGCCCTCTCGGAGGGCTTGAGCTCCTGGGGTGGGGCGTTCAGCGCCGGGTCTGGGTCCCGAGGGGATTCCCGTGCGGCTGTGGAGGCCGGCCGGCCCCCGCGCCTGTGCCTCCTCCGAGAGGGAGGCCGGCCGGGCGGTGCTCGGTGAAGCCCTGAGAGGATCCGACGCGGAGGCCTGAATAAGCAGATGTTGGCTGGCTTTCTCCTGCTGCAGTCGGGATAGGCTGTTGTACTTGGACGAGGGTGCATATCCCAGTAACTCGGAGCAGGAGTCTGTGATCCATCTGCGTGTGCTCCCAGGGGACGGGAGCGTTTTGAGACTGCGAGGGGTGTTTTCAGTTTGCTTTTTATTCCAGTCACTCTAAGCTGTGACCCGCTTTTAAAATCTTTCTGACGATGCCCCGCCCTTCTCTGAGAAACTTCTGCTCTCCTGGTAGTTTTGAAACCATAGCTGCCTCGTAGGCTGCGTTTCTGGGCAGCCTCTGGAAGGCAGACCGCGGGAACTTGGGAGTCGGAGCGCAGGCGGCTGTCCTGCGGCTGGTTCTCCGGCCTTGGGGCTGTGTTTTCATCCAGCCCGGGAGCCGAGCTGCAGCAACACCACAGCTCTGTGCGCACACCGGGCACGGCAAGCGTGCCTGCTGCAGCGCTGCGGTGAGTTACTGGGCTGGGTACAGCAGTCTCCGGCGAGGTGGCTACTGACATACGGCCTCGGCCATCAAAAGCAAGAAAGTAGTTTAAGGACACTTTTTTTCCCCAGAGCCTACTCTATTCATTCCCTAAACAAGACCTCGTTGATAATGCAAATCCTTTTGCAGTTCCTCATGTGGAGAAATTTCTCCAAAACTGATCCTTATTCCAAATTCCTGGAGCGGCCACCAGCAGTTGTGGACGTGGAAGAAATAACACCTCCTAATGTGAAAGGAATCTTTGCAAGGAAACTATAAGCAAATGCTCTGCATTTTGAGAACTTAATAATGCAGGGTATTACTGTCAGAAATAAATGATATAAAAATATTTAAGCAAAAGCTTCTGCTGAAATTATTGTCTAGGGAGATGTATTTCTTGTGATCCAGTTAATGAATGTAGTGATATGTCAAACAGCTAATTTGCCAAATCAAATTAACCACCTAGTTTTATTTTATTAAGCTAGAAAATAGAAGGCATTGTTATTGAATGACTCTTGCTTTTCCAAAATAACAGAGGAATTGCATGTCTTAAGAGTTGCTCTGAAAGCAGAGCAGGACAGAATTCTCTCATTCTGCTGTTGGTCCATGCTATGAAGGTGCATTGCCATTATGTATCCTTAATTCATCTGTTTTATGAGCAGCCTTCCAACTATTGTATAGGAGCAAAACTGTTAAATGTAGCCATCTTGGAAATCTAATATGCATGTTCCCCTCCTCCCCATCCTGTAAGAGTATTGCAGAGTTTCAGAAGATCATAACTGATTTAAATAGCTCACTTATCTTCTAAACAAGCTAAGCTTTATTAATGAGCCATGAGTTAGTGTTGGCCCAACAGCAGGAGCACCCACAGTGACTTCCTGGTCTTTGCTGTAGAGGCTGGTGTCCCAAACTAACACTGGCTTCCTCATAGCTGCCTTAGTGATGGTCCCTTGCCTATACTGCAGCTCTCCCATTTTTACCAGCTTTATCACAACTGTCTGAGAACTGGTAGGACCTCAGTACTTAGCATTCAGGCAGAATATGAATCATATGTATTTATATAGTTGGTGTCTTGAAGTAATGAATAAGCCTTGGCACCCTTTCCATAGGTTGGCCAAAAGGTTTATTGAGGAAAGGGATGCAAATTCAAGCATGTTAGAGTGTAGGAAAGAACACCACAAGAACTAATTAAAATTCTTCAGTCCTGCCAGAAAAGAACAAAGCAATTAGTAGAGGCTTTTAAATTTACAGGGTAGGATTCTTAATTTAGCTGTTCCAGATTAATTAACAGACTTCTAAATCGCCGGGAGAGGAGGGAGAGGAGGGAGAGGAGGCAGATTTAGATTGCATAGAAAACAAAGGGGGTGGGTGTGTATTTCTTTAGTGTTTAAAAGAGTAAACCAGCTTCCTTTCCCTCCTATTCTCCCAAAAGAAAGAACTCATTTAATTTGGCTACAGGAAGTGAAGTTATCAATGTAAACTGGCATAATTTCAAAATAAAATCATGTATAAACTAAAATTACTATAAAGCATATGTTGATTTGTACTCTGTTGAAGCAGCTCACGCTGGTTTATGAAGTTCAGCATGCTGTTTTCCACTGGTACAATTTGTGGGCTAAATCTTTCTTGTTTAGTTTGGGAGACCTGCTTGCCACCGTGTTGTGATCTTGAGCAGAATGACGTGGGAGTACAAGGTCAGCAATGCTCGAGAGGGCTGCGCAGCAAGGAAGTAGCTTCGTATTCTCCCCAGATTGTGGCTGCAGTGAAGGAGAACTCTGCAGGAAGACCTTGCCCCAGTACTTCAGTGTTACTTTGTGGAATTTCTGTGAATGACCTAGTTATCTGACTTGCATTAGAGTTTTATGGGTCTGGTGTCACAGCCACTTGGAAGTTTATGGAATACGTGGAAGGCCCCTAGCAGTTGGAAACTTCTGAAATTCAGGAGGCCAATCCACTTTGTGTATGTAGAGTCAAAGCATTCTTTTGGGTGACCTGGCAGAAAAGGTTGCTTATTATGCTGATTTCAGAGTGCCTTGTAAGCACCTCAGGTGATGCCTTTGGCTTACTTACTGCAACAGTAGGGATTTCTTAGTACTGAGCTGAAAATGGGAGGACAATGTAAGATTAATCAGTATTGGACTTCTTTTGATGCTTAATTAAGCCTGTTAACTGAATAATCAAGGCTTAGAAAGGGGTTTCTCTAGAATTTCTCCTTAAATAGAAATAGACCTTTAATAGACCTTAATACTAGTAGGAGAATGAGGAGTAGCTTGATTCTTATGACTGGTTGTTTTTCTTAAAAAAAGAAAATCTGATTGTAGTTACTTTCTTCTTCTTACACTTGTAGGCATGTGTTAAAGCAGCATGGTAAATGGAGTGAATCTGTAATGTAAAATCTCTGTCTGTGTAAACTACACTTCTCCTTTCAATCTCTTTGATAGTATACTTAGAAAGACTAGATGGGTTAAAAGAAATAGCTGGAAAAAATGGGTGAAGTCAGAAATCACTTAAATTACATGCAGGAGTCTAACAGACCTACTTTATTAACTGGAGCCCTTCTCAAATGCCTCCGGGTGTTGTTCAGCTTTTTACTGCTCCCTTTTCTCTCCCTTCCATCTCCCAGGTTTAAAAACTTAGGCTGCCTCGTGGTTTCTGGGCCATTGTGAGCAATCAAAATACATAATCAGCCTGTCTATTTGGATAGCAGTGTTAGATCTTCTGGGATGCCTGTAAAGCCTATAGCATAGCTGGATCTGTTGTCTGTGGGACACAACACTGTAAATAAACCTTCTGCTCTCGATAGGATCTTACCTGCGCAGTGAACAAGGCAATTCTCCTGTCTACTGAAATTTTAGTTACTATCTCAAACTAAAGGTGTTCATTAAACCCACTGTTGTCCTAAGGATTATAATACTGAAATGGGACAGTAAAGGCAGCCTCTCTGAGGCTGGTTCTGACAGTGTAAGCTCCTCCCAGACTAAAAAAGGAACTTTTTTCTCCTTCAGAACAGAACTTTTTTCTGTATACTGAGAGCTGAAATGCTGACAAAGCTCATTTTCTGACAGAGCAGCAAAATATCTCTGCTCTTGTGACATTAAATTGTAACATTAAACTAGAGTAGATCTTGGCTCTGACAGGAACTTGTTTTCATGCCTGGCAGATTGCTAACCTTGCTTCCTTCAGAGATCTATGGAGGGAAAGTGTTTATTAATTCAGTGACATTTTAATTTTGATCCAGTAGAATGGGATAAAAATCTTGGCATTTAAAACTGGTCTCTGCATAAAAGTAAAGTTAGTTTAAGTCCCAGCACACGTTCTCTGATTAGAAGAAGTATGACTTGGCTACTGCTTTTGCTCAGCTGTGGGTAACTCAGATTGTGGGTAATTGTTCAAGTGGACATAAATGTAAAGATTATTTCTTGGTACCTAGGCATTAATATTTTTTCCATGTTTTTACTGTTAGTTCTCCAGTGAACTCCACAGGTTCTATTCCCATGTAGTGAGTGGTTCAGTTCCTTTTCAGGATAGATCAGCCTTCTGAGCAAGGCTGGTATTAACTTATTACTGGTAGGTTTTCAAGAAGTCAGTCCATTTCTGTTGTAACCTCCAGTTTTTATGAGGATCCATTTCATATGCCTCTGGCACAGAGCTTTGGTCTTAATAGATTTGCATCTTGACCACTAAAAATTTGGCTTCTTGGCCTCCTATCTTTACATTCTAAACTCAGTGGGGGCTAATAGGGTAAATGGTGAATGAAACTACCGAATTTTTAGTACTCATGAAATGTCATCTTTTATTTAAAAGTCAGTGGTTTTGAACTGTATCACAGATGTGAAGTTGGTATGTGTAGTTTAGCAGAAAGTCTGATTCTGTAATGGTTATTTTTAAAATACCAGAGTTGTATGTCTTGTCTTAATCTCCTGTTGCTTCTGGAACAGCATGGTTACCATAACCATTTGTTGGTGGTGTGTTCTTACCATTCCAAGTAACTGCAAGTTGGCTGACAAGGAAAGAGACTGGTAGTATCTGTGCTTAGCTTGAGAATATTGTATTAGAACAGCTCTTGAAAAGTAGCCACTGCATGTGGACAAAGCAGAATTACCTGAAGTAGGCTCAGATCACAGGAGTTATTCATAACATGTAAGGGAGAGTGGTATGGGGAACATCAAATATGTTAAACACTCTAAATTTCAATCACGCTTTCGTGTCCTGCTTCTTTCCTTCTGCAATGTAGGGTGTTGAAGCCCCCAGGAGGAGGTTCTAGCAATCTCTTTGGGAGTACAGAAGAAGCTTCACCCTCAAGCAAACCCCATCGGATGGCATCCAATATATTTGGAGCATCAGAAGAACCTCAAAACATTCCGAAAAGAACAAACCCTCCAGGTAAGAGCAGCCACCTCTTTCAGCATGATGGGCTCTGGATTGCAGCACAGAACTCGTTTCATATTCCTAAATTTAGTGGAACACCGTGATCTGTCTCTCTTTTCCAGTTAGGATTTTACAGATTCAGTGGGCTTGAACAGTAATTTAGACTTCTGAATATGTGAATATTTCAGTGATGTACAGGTTCACATACTTTGTAGCACATCATCCAAGTCTAATTCTGTCAGAGTCGAGGTCTAGGAAATGATGAAAAGAAGCTGCTTCTATTCTAGGGCTGTGTTGTCAGTTAGCTGCAGTTAATACAGCTCTGAGCCTGAGATTCTCTAGTGAATGCTTGCATCAAAGGATTTCCACTAGTGTCTCCAAGCAACAATAAGTCTCTAGGCAGTAGGATTCTACAAGTCTTTGAATTTTTTTTTTTACATTGTTAAACATAGTGTGGAAAAACTAAGTAATTTAGAAAAAATTCTAATAACTGCTTTGCAGGGGGTAAAGAAAGTGGTATTTTTGAGGATTCTGGTTCTGCTCAACCTCGTCCACGCCTGAATCCACCTGGTGGGAAGACAAGTGACATCTTTGGGTCTCCTGTATCTACCAGTGTCGTGCGAGCACACCCAAACAAGCCTAAGGTATTCATACTTCTTTTGCTGTCAGGAAGCCAGCACCTTAGCAAGCAGTCTTAGTCTCGTCAAAATGCAATACCTGTATGCTTTTTAAGATGACAGACGTGAATTATGCATAGGGTAACTTCCAGTTAGTTATTTGTAAAGTCTCTTTTTGATAGGTTGTTATTTTTGGTATATCAGGTCTCAGCATGCTCTGTAGTTTGCAGTAAAACTGTTAATTAGACTGCGGATGTGTGCTCAAAAAAGGAAGGAAAAAATTGCTTCTAAAGCTCTTGGTCTCTCATGAACTCTGTAGTGTAGCATCTTCATCTGTGTTGCAATGCCTTGTCTGAGGCATGCATCATGACATAATGTCAGTTACCTTCCAGTGCTGTTCTTGGGATTATGTAGTGGTGGAGGGGATGCAGGGCTGCACAGTGTCTGCAGCTGTTGGCTGAATATATAAACTCAGAACAGAAAAAGGAAAACTTCCCAAAAGAGTTTCTGACAGATTTACTGTTTGATAATACTCTAAATAGGTTTTGTTTCTTTGCAGGATCATATTGTGTTGAAAGAAGATGAAACACCAAAGAAGCTAGAAGGTCAGCAAGAGAAATGCCTTTCTCTGTTCTCTTTGCAAACATAATCCTTTCAGGAATAGTTTCTTGTGCTTCCTCTGAAAAACATAAGACTAAGGCTTGTGTTTAAGAAAATAGAATTGAGAGTATAACTGTTAGTCAGAAACTTAATCACTTGTCTGAGGGAAAAGGTTCTCTTCTGACTGAGCACCACAGACAGAACTCCATACTACATGTGTGTTGTATCACTTGCTTGATACTCTGTGTGTGTATATACAGCCATATAGAATCTGTCTACCTAGAAAAACGTCCTATGAGATTGCTTCTGCCTCCCTTTCAATCTCTTTCAGGTGTGTAATCTTGGCCTTTTCTACTTGTAGATAACAAATAGCTGGCAGATAAAATGCATTCTTGCTCAGCTGGTTGTTTTTAAAGAGTGCTGGGAGTTCTGCTTTCAAGCTCAACATGAAAGATTCATTGGTCTGTTACATAACTTATTTACCTCAAACTGCCACAATCATGCTGAAGGTGGAGTGCTTAGGCTCTATACCTTTATTAATAAGGTCACTGAAGGAAGAGAGGAAGTGTTGGGAAAAGTTAAATCCTTCCTCAGCACCTATTTTCTTCAGGAAAAAATATTGGATATAGAGAAACATCAGTGTGCCATGGATGGGAGGTGCAGAAAATAATGCAGCTTACAGAAGATGAGGTGCTCCATGCACTACAGAATAGCAAGTTGATCTTCTCTTTTTCTTTTTATTCAGCTACAGAAAATATCAAACCACAGCTGGAAGATGGAGGTGAGAAAAAAGATCTGTGCAAAGAGAAGCCATGTAAGGAGCCAGAACCCAAGATAGACAATCACGAGCCCCGGTTAGGGCCAAGGCCGCGCTCACACAACAAAGTTCTCAACCCGCCCGGGGGGAAGTCCAGTATTGCGTTCTATTAGGGCCATCCGCTCGCTTTCACTAACGGAGTCTGCACAGAAACTCTTGCCTGTGGTTGCAAGGTCAGTTTATAGACTGCTGTTTGTGGATAGATCCTTGGGCAGATGGATGAGGGTTATGCTGAAGTGTAGTGGGAAGGATAACCTGATGATTTGGGGAGGGAGGGCTGGGGAGGGAAAGGGTTCCCTGTGGAAGGTGTATTGGACTGCCTGGGTGGGTGGCAGAGGGGGGCATAAGTGTAACTTTGTGAAAAAGATCAGTGCTACTTTGTGGTGAGTCCATCAGAATGTTCAGTTCTTAGCTAGCTAGTGGCTCAGGATGCTTTTGTGGAGTCAGGCTTATCCCTACAGTCAACACTATGGATGGGTGGGGAGCTGGAGGTCACACCTCTAAGATTCTGAAGCACAGCAGGTAGGCAGTGCTTTCCTCCAAGCAACAGGATGCAGCTTCACAGTGTGAATCGACTTGCAGTCACTTTGATGTAAATATGTTCCACTGGAACAAGTAGTGCTACCATGGTTTTGAGTATCTTCAGTCTTTGGTTCTTTCTCCTTTCTTGTTTTGCAGCACAGGATGCTGATACAAGACAAAACATGCTGAAAGTTTTTTATACTCACAAACCATCATATGTTAATAAAAATCATGGTCTTCCCTCCCCGCTATCCAGGCCTTTCTGATGCCTTCAGTAATCTGCTGATTACTACACCTAGCTCTTAACCGGGACAATACCAGCTCAGCTGGTTCATGTAGGTGCTTCTACAAGATTTTACTTAAGAGCATCCAGTTTGAGTGCTTGGACCTTTTCTGGTAGAGATGTGGGTGCAAACAGTAGCTTTATGGTACTCTTGGAACAGAAGCAACTTAAAGTATACTGTTAGTGTGGAGAATGTCCCAGGGTGTCCAGCCAGCTAGTTCTGACCCAACCTGTGTAGAAATGCCTTAGCTTCTGCAAAGGTTTTTACTTTGTACTCCACAGAAACAAGAACCATTCTGCTGTCTTCACCACAGTGCATTTTTTTTTTGTTTGTCTGTGCTGACTCTGTTAGTGAATTCTCTTATTGTTGGTCAGCCTTACATTTGCCTTTGACTGCCTCAGATTTTTGTTGGTAAAGTTGGGAGAAGGATGTGGATTCTCCCCAGACCACAGCTGTAGTTGTTTTGGGATATGCTGTAGACTATCCTAATTGGAGAAACAAAGACCTTAGCAATACAAACCCCCTGGTTGTGCTGGCTGTCTTAAATCATGTTTGGAAGATGTGCATGTTTTGCACAAATATCTGTTGAGGAGGGTAGCTCCCATCATTTGTTCTTGGAATAGACTTTCTGATCGTATCCAGAGCTTTGATATATGAATGTTAATATTAGGTGCTTGCTCTTCAATACATTTAATAGTGGCTTTTTAAATCTGACATATCAAAACATGAGTTGTTCAGGTACACCAAAGAACAAGTGGCCTTATCTGTGTACATCCACTGCTGTTCTAGCCCAGGTTTCCCGGGACCTGCTACTATCTGGAGGAGACTGTCTCTGGGCCAGGTGCTAAAGCCCTCTGTGATTATAGTGCTTTGTAGAGTGCTCAGTTAGGTTGATGTCAGAAGTGGTGACTGACTGCATGAAGACTTTGTAGCCTTTTCACCTAGTGAAAGTTGATGTATGAAGGCTGGTGCCATGGGTAGAAATAGCCATGGAATGTAGGGATTTCAATGCCTTTTGTCCTTTTTAGATAGATTTGGAGCTCCCCTTTACTTGCCCTGCTATAAAAAACAAGTCAGTGATTTGAACTGCAACCCCATAACGGATTTATATTCCTTCCAACCATGTATTTATTAGCTACAGTCTGTGCTGCCTGGCCTCTGGCTGGGGCTCGGACATCTGCTTCGATTCCTTCTTCCACTACATGATGGGGGGTTTTAAGAGGCTGCCATGTGGAAAAGTCAACCAGAGGCTGTTTTCTGCCTCGATGGGTCTGGTGTAATTGATGCCATTTATAATATTGAGTTTAGACTTTCAGGCATCTTTTAGAACCTGATGTGTGTTGGCTGTAGTGCCTGTGTTTTAAACAGCAACTTCCAACTAGGCCTTAAATTCGTGAAACTGTTCATTTTCTTGGATTGATTTCTTTGGAATCTAAACTGTGTTTTCAACTCAACAAGCAAGATTGGTAAGAACATTTCTCCAGGACAGAAGGGGATTTGAAATCAAATGATAAATCATGCAATTGTCAATAAACCTCTGTATTTTGTTACTTCACTGTGTGCTGTAGATGTCTGCTTTTATAAATCTGTCGCCTAGTTCCATGCAGATACAGTGTTGACTTTTGTTATCTGACACTGGAAAAATGGCACAAATCTCTTCAGGCCTTCTGCAGTGGGAGTATGCTTTGGAGACGTGACATCCTACTCAAGGCTGCCTGTGAGAAAAGCAGCTTTTATCCCTGTGAGTATGAAGGGAAGGTAGAGAGGGTGGGCTCTTCAGGTCAACACCTTTTTGTGGGCAAGATTCTGTACAATGAAGGGGTGCTGTTACAACCTTCAGCATATTGTAAATAGACTTAAGTATTCAAGTATCTTACGTATTTAGGTTTATTTGTCAAACAGTGTAGTAATTCCCTTTGAGCAAGTGGTGCTCTTTATGTGGAGAAACTGTAACCCCACTTCTACACTTCTGGTGAGTGCCTAAAACTCTCCTAAGATGCCAAACTGCTGTGGCTGACAGTGTGGAGGTAACTACAGCTAGAAACTCCAGATCTAGTCGAGTTGGACATGGTGTCCTCTCAGCTGGGGTGCTCTACATCTGTGTTCCTCACTTATCTACAGATTGTGATGCCCCACAGAGCTTCTCAGCCAGCATGTCTTTCTGCAGTGACTGCTGCATTTTGCACTGAGAGTTTTGCCACTTGTAGTGCAGAATTCTTCTCTCCAAACATGCACAAGTCTTTGGGTAGGGTCTGCTTAGCGTGGCAGCTTGTAGATATCCTTGATAGCCCATCAGCAAACAAAGGGTTGTCTTCCTTTGCACTGCTGCCAACTAGTAGACTACAATACAGTGTTGCTTTGCACCTCTATACCTTCCCTCATTGTTTTACCCCTAAATGGAGCGTTTGTAGCTTAAAACACTTGGGACAGAGTATTATACAGGATTTCCTTCTATTCACTCCTTTCTTTTAAGCTACTGTCTTCATCCTGGCAGCAGAGGGATATGCAGTCCCCTCGATCCTGGGCTTTGCCTGGCAGCTGTCCCTGTGGCTGCCTCTGGGAGGGGTGTGCAGCGATGTCTCACAGAGGAACTTGGAGATGGCCAGTGCTATGTCGTCATGAATGTTGTCACCCAGTGGAACATGTTAAGGAAAGTAGGTCATGATTCTTCAAAACAGAAAAGTAGTTTCTCTTCTGCTAATTTGGAAGTAGATTATGGGATGGCAAGGGAACAGTGGCTTGTGAGTTTCTTCCATGAGGCAACAAGTACAGGACTTCCAGTGGGTATCCCAGCTCCCGCTACAAGAACAGCCCCATGGATTCGCTGCAGCACTGTATGGTATGTAAACTCAGGAAGCTGACTTCCCGCCAGCTGGGCTGAAGTCACTGCTTGGAAGCCAGGTGTTGGCAGTATGGACACAAAACCCAGTTCTGCTGAACACATACTTTCTTCTGTAAGCAAGCCTCCTCAGTACTGCTGTGTGGTTTTTAATAAACTCCTTCAGAGACTCACTGTGGAGTTTCCCACTATGAGATAATGTGACTGCAGCATTTCAGCACTGAGTAGTGCAGTGACAAGGCCACAACCTAGCAGGAGTCTGACTTACCAGCCAAGGGACAAATCAGTGGTGGAGCTTGACACAGAGTACCGAGATCAGTTCTGGGTTCCTTGGTACAAGGTGTGAGTTAGGGAGTGCAGTGATGGCTGGTAAATGGACTGAAGCTATTCCACTGGAGGAGAGGCTGAGAGCTGGCTTGGGGACAAATTACCAGTGTTGTTAAGTACCTGCTCCGAGGAAATGAGGATGAGGGAGCCAGACTTCTCTGGGCAAGAGGCAGTGGGGACAAATGGAACCACACAACACTCCATCTGAACACAAGGCAGCAGTTTTTTTACTGCGAGGGCAGTCAAACAGTGGGGCAAGTTGCCTGGAGATGCTGTAGGGTCTCCATCTGTGGAGATGCTCAGGGTCTGAGCAGACAAGGTGCCAGACAACCTGTTCTGGCTGACCCTGCTTCTTGAGTAAGAGGTGTTGGACCAGATGATCTCAGGTCACCACCAAACTAAAGGAGGCTTGGATTTTGCAGTTCTGTGACTGCTCACCCCACCCCAAATTTCTGCTGCACACCATTCCAACAGGGAAATCCTTTGTCTGTAGTGTGAAAGGAACACACAGTGTAGCTTAAAACTTGGAAGACACTGGAGAATGTGTCCAATCAGTTTAAGGTACATTTGTCTTCTGTGATACTTATTTAAATGTGACTTTGCTGGACGCTGTCAGTCTACTGGTGTTTATATTGAATGCAGTTTGAGCAGTGACCATTTCTCTTGTGGGCACATAATAATTTACTAAGTCATTTACTTCAGCAGTCCTTGTACTTGGCTATGTTAAAATTTACTTTGTTCTTAAAACACCCTTTGTGCTTCTGTAAACAATGTGAGTGTTTGTGAGCATCCTGCATAGTGAAGAGGGCAGCTGGCTGAGTAAAATAAACCTCTGGCATTTGTAAGAGCACCCTGGTTTAAAGAACAGGAAGCACATGAATAGGCATGGCTTACAGACGCGTTTCTAGTAAGGTAATATACAATTAAGTGAGACCTAGTGTGCAAAAGGTAATCAATTTGATTAATTCAGGCTCCTGTCTAAAGAATAATGATAGTGTCAGTGGCCAGGATATGTAATTTGTGAAAGCTGTGTGCTCACCCAGAGCAGTCACTGAAGCAGCAGGCCTACCGAGGTATGTGGAATGTAACTGCTGATGTACAGGATCCTTGTGCTGGAGAGGCAGTGGCAGGCCAGGCCGGCACACCTTAGGCAGACACACCTTTTGTGGGCAGTTTTGATGTGAGAGTGAAAAGCATCTAATGGCTTATGAAGAAGCTTCAGCTGGGTCAGCTTCTCTCACTGTCATGCAGTTCTTAAAATGCCCCATGCAGGCTTTGCTATGGCAGAGGATGCCTGAGAACTATTCAGTGGACATGTTTTGCTTGTGTGCCAGGTGTAACAGAACATTCCCTTTCCATAGACAGTTCCCTATAAGATTCCCTTTAAAGACATTGATAATATCCGGGCTAAAAGTCCACTTTCAAACAGGAGCGATCAGTGCTGCATCTGGCAGCTGATGCTCTCACACTGCAAAGGTTCAGCTGACAGAGCCTTCATTTCCTCCTTCATCATCAAGGAGCGGTGCTGCATCTGCAGGGTCTCTGCCCTCCTGTGCCACAGGTACTCCCTTTCTTGTTCTGTTCAGTGTCCCACCCTAGAAATTCAAAGCAGCAGTTAGTGACAAGGTGGTACAGTTTCCCTGTATGCTGTGTCCTGGCCCTTCCCCTCCTTGCAGAAACACAGAGCCACCAACAGCCTGATACTAGGCAAGGCTACTCTGTGCTGCACCAGTATTATCGCAGAGTTACTTCTTATGCAGGTCTATCTCATGTTGGGGGAATTACTTACGTTTTCATCTGACAGCTGCTACATAATAAAAGCAACTCTGTGATGCAAGGCTGACACTCACCTGTTTCTTGTCCACAATGTTGAGGCTAATGGAGGCAAGGATGCATGCAATAGTGTTTGCCAACATAAAGATCATCATCTGCTGCCAGCGCCACAGGGGGATCTTTAATTCACTAGGAAAGGCCAAAAGAGGACAAACAGCTAGTCACTTGAATGTACTTAAGGCACCTCTACAGTTCCTTGCAACATCTGGTTGCAAAGATACCGATTTCTGTTCACACTGCTCCAACAAAACACTGATAAAAAAGGAGAAGTATTCCCACCTGGACTTTGTTCCCAGAATGTGTCCAACAATCAGATTCGAAAGGCCAACTCCAACCATCTGCACAGAAGTTGCGAGCCCCATAGCTGTCCCCAGAGTTGCTTGGGGGACCACGAGAGGTATGGATGGCCACATACTAGCCTGGTAGGAGTAATGAGAAGAGGTATTAAAGCCTTATCTAAAGGTTGTCTTAAAAAGGAATTATTCCCACATAATGAGCGTTTATACTTTCTCTTAAATAAAAGTATCTGCCAGCCCATTGGTTGGTTCTAGACTGTTCCCTATCAAGCAACTTGAGACAACATAGACAATGTAAGTTCTTTGAAACTGGAATAACCTGACTCCAGCTTTCTGAAGAGGAGTTAGACCTGATGATTTAGCTCATATGACTCTTAAGGAAATTCAGGTTACATTTGGGGTAAAAGAAGCACTAAGAAAATCCATGCTTCCCACTGCATCAAATGGTTCCTTATTCTGCTTTGCATTCTTCTCCACATCACTGATTCTTTGGGGTTGCTTGTTACTAACCACAATCTTCAGGACTGGGAAACCAGTGACTTCAAACCCTGGCTGCTAAACCTGCTTGTCAGGACATGAGACTGGTGCTCTGTGCTCTCCAGGATTTGGAAGGAACACAGACACAGAACACTCAACACAGCAGTGGGGTTGTGAACTTACAGCAGCA
Source organism: Heliornis fulica (assembly GCA_013399135.1). Taxonomy (NCBI): domain Eukaryota; kingdom Metazoa; phylum Chordata; class Aves; order Gruiformes; family Heliornithidae; genus Heliornis; species Heliornis fulica. The sequence continues at coordinate 258,686 of VXBZ01007839.1, read as the reverse complement.
AAGGAGTAAGTGATCCCCAACCAGATGGTTGAGACTAACGGAGGAACAAACGTAAATGCCAGGAGAGCGAAGACTGGCAGTGTCAGTGCAGCACAGCCAACAGCAAAGATGCCTCTCAGTCCAACGTAGTCCTGGTAAAGGAAACAAACAGGAGCCCTGGAGGAGGGATCTTTGCTTCCCACAGGGCCCAGAGACACGAGCAGCTGGTGTGAGTGGCAGTTACATGTCATTTCCCAGTTGTTGGTACCACAGCAGACTAGCTATTGCTATGTCCTCTTGCATACTCCTGAACTGGGAGACTCGGTGTCCAGTCTTCATGTGAAACAGCAGGCTTTAGTAAAGGAGGAGGGAGACCAGACCATTATGCCTTGACAATTACACAACAAGGAGAGAAACTTTGACAGAACAGGAACTGATTACATGAAAGTTGTCCTTTCCCATCCACTTGCCAAGCTTATCCCACCCTTTCTGGGCTAGTCTCAGACTCCTCAAAAGATCCGTCCGTTTGCTATTGTTTGATACCAGCACAGCTAAACGGACGGAGAGGAAAGCAGGTTAACATTGCTCCTTGTAGGTTAATTCAGACTAAAGTGCAGTTTGCAAGGAATCCAAGGACTGTGTGTTCAGCAACAGTGGGCTAGGCTGTAACAAAGACATTACCAAATAATTAGGAAAATATTATCCACAAGCACTTGTGGTTTTGGGTACTCACAATTAATATGCCAACCGCTGCCGAGAGAACAAGGGAGCTGTCGTACACTGCCCCAGCAATGTAAGCGGCTGCCTGCTGACTGTAACTGGAGTATTTATCCTGGATAAACTTGCTAAAAATAAAATGAAAGGGGGGAAAATTACATAATTAGGATTCTTGATCTGTTTATTTTGATGGAAAATAAGTCTGAGTACAAGCATACGGTCAAGAAGGGGTTTAATGACAGGACTTGTAAACAAGTTTGATTCCATCTGGTTCGTAGTGCTGAGCTTTTTTGGTTTATTTTCTTTTTAATTGGTGCACACCACATTGAAGATGGTAACTTAAATGGCTGTATGCAAGATGCTTCAGCAAGCACAGAGTAAAACTGCAGGTTTAAGTTGGGTATATGTTAGTTGTGGATGCGTGGTTCACAAGCAGCAATTTGCCATCACCCATCCAAAACATACAGATGGATTTTTTATATTCTCTTTGAAGAGGCAGAAAGCATTATCAATCTGAGGGTGAGAATGCTGAGGGGCAGGAAAATACTTTAAAATAATTCAGCAGCAAAGATCAGCCTCTAAATTGAACATATAGAAGTCCTAGGAAACCCCCCTTGGCATCTTTAAAGAGACCTCATTAAAGCACAAACCATACAAACCAAGCTTTGTTTTCACTGTCAGAAATCAGCCTTTCACCTTTGTTAAGGACACACAAAAATAACATTAAAACTAACACAAATTATTTTGAGAATTCACAGTCATAGAGTTCTAACAGCTTAGAGAAGATTAGTTCATTTAGAGATCCTGTAGCTACCTAAACCTGGTTTGGCTACTTGCATGACTACTTACCATTAGCACTAATGAGCCTTTACAGCCTTTGCCATCAGTTAAGTGTGAAACAAGAGGCTGTTCCCTAAAGATTTACTGCAACAGAATTCACCAACGAGCATGGCCTTGAGACCATTATTTTTCTGACTGGGAAGCAGCATAGCATTTTTTACCTAAAAAGTGGAATTGAAACACGAGAAAAACAAATTCTGTGGGGGAGCAGAGTAGCAGAGATAAGGATTCTGTGTGATCAGCAGACACTGATCGCAGCTGAGTGGGCAACAGATAGAAAGAGCATAATCTCATTAAGACCCTGACAATCCCTGCCATCTCAAATGTCTTTACTTGTATATTTGTTACATTAATGTTGGTGATATTTCTTCAGACCTGATTTCACAGTGGCTTACATCACTAATTAAATACTAACAAAGTAATTTCTTTTTACTTCAGCCCTTTGCTAATACAAAAATTCATTCTTATTATGTGACAGAAGCCACATCATCCACAAAGGGGAAAAAACCAGCAAAATGACAAGTCTGTGGCAGAGCCACAGGTCAGAGGCACGAGTCCCAGTTTAGTCAGGCAGGTTGCTTCTTTGGTGGAAGCAAATGAAGGCATACAAAAGTCCGCAGGCCTTGCACTGTGATGCAAACGTTTCCTCGCTTACAGATCCAGGCTGATGCAAGCTTAGCTGTGTTCCAAGCACAGCAGAGGACATGCAGGAACTGGAGGACAGAACAGCCCCAGGCCTGTGAAGCCAACGCCCCACCCAGCTCAACAGACAGCCACTTTGTTGGACTATCACAAAGGTGAAATGTCTACGAGCTATTTTTTAAATAAAGTATTTCTTCCCCTTCTCCCAAATCCTCTGATCCTCCATCTGCTTTAAAGCTCCACGCTTTAAGTATTGGATGAATCATTTCCCTTTAGTTATTTGTGCTCTCCTTCAGAAGCCTCCCTCACCTCCAAATGGGAGGAAAGGCAATAGAACCTTCATATCTCTAACTAGGTGTTAAAGACATGTTTCTCTGTGCTTCATGAGTGGAAGGAACAAGCAAATTATCCTCATATTTCCCAGTCAAACAAAAATTGAAGGGCTGCAAGGCTCCAACAGGTTTCTACCAGTCAGTGGGACTGCAGCCACAGAGCAATACCTGGCGTCCGCCACGAAGGGGAAGACTCCGTTGTAGAAGAACATGATAGTGAGGACCAGGAGCCAGTAGCGAAGGGAAAGGCGACGGATGTCCTGAACACGCTGCAAAGGTAAGATGTGCCCTCATTCACCAGAAATAGCTTCACACTGATGTCACTATGCAAGCCATTGAAAATCAACAAACAGTTCAGAACAGCAGGCAAAAGAGGACTGAACAGCAGCTCATGCAACTCTAAGAGAAATTTGGCATGTGCTGGCTCAAAACAAAAAAACAAACAAAAAAAAAGCTTTCTTATTTTTATAGGGGTTATGGCAGAAGAGACTATACTCTGTTGAGAGCCTGCTGAAAAACATGAAGTGAATCAGAGTGGAAAGATCTAGTGTAAACAGGAGTCACAACACAGACAGAGAAACCAGTAAGAATACGGTCATGAAAATGAAGCTAACAGGTTTAAGTAAGTGCCACAAAAGTTGCAACTTTTGTGCATAATGTTTGTTCCTAGACAGAAGAGTTCAAGGGTGGATAGTAGATAAGGGCTGGCAAAGCACAGTCCAGTACTGACCAGGTTAGCTACTTTCAATCACTAATCCTGTGAGCCAGAAAGCAGTTCCAGGGAGAGGCTACTGCCTACACTTCTGTACACAAAAATCCTCCTATGGTCAAGGAGAACGGGGTCAGAAGATAATGCTGTTCAGAGTGCTAAGTCAGCTCTCTGGAAGGCTGCAAATACCCGGACTAAACAAAAACTAGGCTTTGGTGGCTTGCAGATGCAGTGTCCCCAGATGTACCTGAAGACCTGCTCTGCAGGACTGATCCAAGTGGTGGGATTGCCCTCTGCTGGCCAGCACCAGCTCCTGCTGCTGCAGGCTCCCCGGCGCTGCTACAGCCGCGGCGTACGCCGCAGGCCTTCACAGACCGAGACGGACAAAGGTGTCTGCACCACGTACCACTTTTTTGGATTCTTGCTGGATGACCCCATCCAAGCCCAGCTGCTTCATGCCCACTTTATCTAGTATGCTGACTGTGAGGGCTGAAACAAAACCAAGCACGCAAAGCAGGGTACCTGCAAAGACACAAGAGGTGTTAGAAATTCCTCAGCATGGAAAGAGACAACTGACAAAACCAACTGCGTGGAATATGCAGAATTCCCCATGACTCCTACTCCTGGCTTCTCTTAACCTTCCCTACTGCAGGACCATTTACCTTTGGTCACCTGAGCAGAGTCCTTTGGCTCTTCCTCCACTAAGCTCCCAACACACTGCAGAACTGCCTGAGGTCAGTGAAGCTAAAGCTCCACCCCACTCTAAAGACAGCCAGCTTCTTGGACTATGGCCCACGTGCCTTTGGAACTGCAGCGGGATGTGCATAACAAACCCAAGGTCAGACATTAAGAATGAGGCCTCCTGAGTGGGAGAGGTATCACACATGGGCTGGTACTGGAATCCAATTATACCTCTTCATTTATGTGACCTACTGGAGTTGGGACAGCAATCTGACCCATTAACACACTCAACTCCAGAGAAGTTAGTCAGATTATCTGAGATATGCCGGAAGCAAATCTGGTAACGGGAATCTGCTGCAGACATCCTTCTCTCTGAGGGAAATCTGTATCACTTTTGTTTTCCAAAAAAACAAAACAATCTCTGTGATGCATCCACACTCTGATGCATTTATCCCTTCACAGGCTACTGAAGTCACTCTGCTGCACTTGTAAACGCTGCCTGAGCACAAAACTAGTCGTGTCAGATGGGATGCAACACGCCATTCTTGTCCCAAATCCTTCTCTCTTCTGAGAGCTGGAATCAGGGGAGAGTAGCAGGTTTTAATTTCTGGAAGATACTAATCTTCACTAGCATCCTCTTTTCCATGTGGGATGGGCTATACTGTTTTATATACTTTCCCATCATCACCAAGTCTGCACACAAAGGATGGCCTGAGGCAGGTCTCCCTAACACCACCATTCGAGGACCTGAGTGTCACTACTGAGCCACACCACCATACCATGAACAGATCACCCCTTCCACTAGAGACAGATCCCACCTCGCTGCACCAAATCTCTGAAGGTGTGAGCCCTGGAACAGATCCACACCAACAAACATGCAGCTCAGATTCTGCTTCTCACAGTAATTCAATCCTGTGGTTTTGAGCAGTCCACTCTCAAGGCATCTTACACAGAGACCACACAGACCCTACTACAGACTCGGCATGTTCTGCCAGCTAAAATATGGAAGAACAAACACATTGGACTCCTCTTTCAATCTGAAGTTTCCGTTCCACAGGAGTCAACCTACATCAAGAACCGACTGTGACTGCAGATGTTCAAATAGCTCAAGAAAACTGCAAACAAAACTGTCAGGCTGACACTAAAGCTCTGAAGTGTCAGCCACTAATGATGGAAACACCACTCCACTGCACAGAGAAAGCAACGGGAAAAACTGGAAAATAACGTGCTGCCTCTTGCTAACTTCACTATCTCCTCCAGGTACTTCTCATAACTGGATGAGCCAGGCTTACCTCAGATCTAGAAAAGAAAATGCCAAAGCACCAAAGAAACTCACCTCCCCAGAGTGTCCACTGCATTCCAAATTTTGCTTCAAACTGCTGGGTGAAGAAGAAGTTAAGGACACTCCCAAGACGGGAGAAAGACAGAGTCAGTCCAAAAGCCAGTGCCAGTTCCTTCCCCTTGAACCAGAAGGCTGTGATACGGTTCTGCACAACTTGGAGAAGACAAAAATCCTGTTTTGAACAAGCTTGACCATGAACATTGCACAGAGCCTCTCAACCTCAAGTGTTTAAGCTGGGTAAGATATCTCTATGCACCCCAAGTGGAGGTAGTACACATCAACTTTGCAGTCTATATTAAAACATACTAAATTGTGCTGGGACATAAGAAAATAACTTATCCCTTAAATAAAGCAAGCACAAATAATCCCAAAAGCACAGCAATCACATGTCAGTTCCCACCCATTGAGAAGGACAAACTCATTAGAGGGAAAGACTTAACAATATTGGCACACACTAAATCCATGCAACCCTTCAAAGAGCACAGTTCTTCTGTTAGCAACATAGTGCAGAGCAGGTGAAACTGACTGGTAGGACAAGGGTCCAGGAGGCAAAATAAAAGTGTATCACGACCCTCTGGTGAGGGGTAATTACAAATGTGAATTCCTTACTAGTAAGTGACCCATTGCCAGAGCCAAAGAGCAGTCTTCCTGTTAGCATCAGTGGTAGGAGGTATGGCGACCCCTTGAAATGTGAGCCTAGAGCAAACATTGATGATCCCAGCACAGTCAGGAGAGAGAAAACAAAGACACCAACTAGGGAGAAACAGGAAAAAAAAACCCAACACACAAATGTCAACAGACATGATGAGATTGGGACAAAAGCATTCTTTTCAAAAGTCAAAGATCAACCTCAACACAAGCCAGTAAACCTGTGGGCTTCCATCAGTTTACCCTCATTATTTAAATTTTGTCAAGATTAGTCTCTTTGTAAAATGACTTAGGAATCCTCAAAATCATTATATTATCATGGTGGAAGGACAGAGAGACAGAATAAGTCAGACGAAGGACTCTGAAATCTACTGAGTCCCTGTTCCTTTCCTGAGCTCTACTGCAGACTGGCCTAGAGCAAGCCATCTCCTCTGTGTCTGTCTCCTCATCTCTAAGTGTTTACCTCTGACAGAGACGGAGCGTCTCTGCACTTCCTGGGTCTGCTGTATGCCGGTTACACACACCAGAAGATGCCAGAGCAGGAAACAAAAAACTTCACTAGTTTGTCCTCTCAAAAGCAGACAGCACTATTCCCTGTTACATGTGTGTCAGAGGAGAGCACGTTTACTGCACCGCTGTGTAAATTCAGATAAGCCAGTGGTCAAAGGATGAAAACACCTCAGCCACCTTCATGGAGTTACTCAACTAACTGTCACACACTCTGCACACAGAGCTGTCCCTCCTCTCCATCCCTCTCTGATCCCACTGTTGTTGAACCCTTGATCATCCCTTTATACTGAAAAAAAAACAGGCTGAAATCCCACTTCGGTACAAGAAAAAAAAATTAAACCTCAGAACTTACAGCGATTTCCTAGTTTATCGATCAGGAATCCAGCCAGAATAACCACTACTGCATTTCTAGGAGAAAACAAGAACAGAAACACTTGTGTCTTGCTGCTGGGAAGCAACTGGCAAACTACCCTGTGCCTACCACGGCAAGAGAAGAGTGACTTACGTCCAAGCATAGATGGCATACAGCAAATTATACTGTGCAGGTGTCATCCCCAAGCCTTCCACACAGTCCAGCGTGCTATTATGGCCAGTGCCATTATGGTGGGTTCCATTGGGGCAGGTTAAGTTCTGCATAACAAGTCACAGAGCCCGAGTTAGGCAGATGAAATCCCACACATTCCTTTAAAAATGAAGTTAGGTTCTTGGCCACTAGATTTCTATTTCTCCTACTCAGTTCCCACTCTGAGACAAGGAATTAGAGGACCATGTGAATTCTCCCAGGAATGAGCCCTCACCAAATGAGATATGACCATCCACTAGCAGTTTCCCTTCCCCTTTCCATGGCAGTAGTTGTAGGAGCTCAGCAGTTCTGTATGCATTTAAATCCAACATCCAGGAGGCTGCACCATATGACATAACCTTTCCCTTACTCCATAAATAAACAAATGACTACAGAAGTTGTGGCAGCTCAAGGAATAAATACTGACCTACTTTATTTTTCATTTTACTTCTGTTTTCAATGGAAAACTGTGCCAAATTTACCCTGGAGTTCACTAGCTGAGTGTTATGGATTAACTGCATTATAAAAAAAAAGTTACATGCAAGCTCTATGTATTTCTGGCCTTGCTCTCGAAGTAAAGAACAAGAAAGCGACAATCAGCCTACACATGCTACCAGCAGGTGGCATATATGAGGACAATCACCTCCCAAAGACACAAAACAAATGCAATAATGACAGAGAAATCAGTGAAAAAATAATTCTGTTGGGTATTCAGGAATTGGGTAAGAACTTTTGGGCTCCAGCATCCCTGCAGAGATCCTAGTAATGTACTGGGCTACCAGTCTGAACCCTGGACAACAGAATTTTCCAGCATTTGAGAATACAACCACTTCACCGAGAGTCCCACTGTTGTCTCCTCTCATGGCTCGCTCTTCTGACTAGCAAATGTATGTCACACCTCAGCATGAGGCGGTTTGGATCTGAAGACCCAGAAAGTCTTTTCTAGTCCCCTATCTCCAGCACTGCTAGTGCTCCAGTCCAGCGTAGGTACTAGTGGTCATTTCTCCGCCTCTCCTACACACAGAGTGGTGTGAACACCATCCTAACTCTGAACTTCGTTAGCACAGCGAAGAGCGAGCTGACAACCCCTGCGCAAGGCCCTGTCTGCATCACGGCTCTGCAGGCAGCAGCGAGCGCTCACACCCCTCACGGCTCCTCCTGGCTTCGTGCATCTCCCTCACAGAACACATGGCAGCAGCCACCCCTCGCCCTGCATGTGGAACGCCTCGGAGCATGACTCCTGTACGGACACCGCAGGAAAAGGTTCTGCGGCTCCACCGGAGACCACGGCTGCTGTTTCGCTGCAGGACCGTGGCTCGGACCAAGGCCCGGCACTTACCCCCTGGAACTGCTCCTGCAGGACGCTGGGGATATCGAAGCAGAAGTAGGAACCGAAGGTAAGGAGGCAGTTGAAGAGGAGCACCACGAACCTGTAAGAGGCTGCGGGACAGAGGGGACTCAC
>VXBZ01007839.1:172032-240671 GCA_013399135.1 Heliornis fulica | reverse complement strand
CTTCTGCGGCTGAGCCACCCAGGTTAATGCAGGAGAGAAAACGCTGGCCAGAAATAGCTGCAGTCCCCTGGATTTCAGGAATCCGCTTTGGTATGGTCACAGCACGCAGGGCTTGGTGCTGGCGCTAATTTGTGGTCTGAAAATAATTGGGAAATGGATAATTTCTGTGTGGCGGTGCAGCTTCTTTAATGGCAGCAGTAAGTAGTTCAGTTGGAGTGACAAATTACCTTTAGCATCTGATTTTTGAAACTTATTTTTTTAATCAAAGCTACACTTTGAACCTTAAGTTCCCAAGTTAGCATCTGCAGTTTCCTGGAGTATGGATTCGCTCCCGTGAATGTCGGAGCTGCTTGGCTAAGAAGGGGGATTTGAAAGTGGATGGCGAGAAGAACAAACCATTATGATGGGAAGGAATGAAAATCCTTGGGTTACAAAGACTCAGATGGAAACAAAGCAGAGAGGAGAGGTGACATGCACTCTGTCTTCATCTGTCAGTGCTGAAGTTGAGCATTTTTTCAGCCATAAAGGAGGACTGTGAGCTACAGGATTTTCTGTTTAGCCTCTTGGAGTGATAGTCCACGAATGGGATAAAACATTGGCGGTGGAAATAGTCCATCACCACCACATCATCTTAGTTTCACTACAGAACTCATAAAAAGTGGGTGGTTTTCCATCTTCTAGACTAAAAGCAGAAGATTTAAGATCCAGTAGTCTTACTAGAAGTGAAGTTCTGATTTGATAAGGGATGAAACAGCTTTTGAACTGGAGAACAATAGAAAACACCATGAGGTGTTTTAACAGGCATCTTCTTATTGCTTAATAATCTTGCTAACTTGATGAGGACATTTGTGATCCATTACTGATGCTGAAAGTGAGAGCAGCTCAATTAAATTTTTAGTCCTGAGTTTTCATTATGTATTAATGCACTAATAAACAATCTCTTCAAGGTCTCGAATGCACGGGTGATTGAAAACTGATTCTGAGTGCACAAGACCTATTAAATGTTGTGTAGAGCCAGTATTTTGCAGCATCTGAGAAACAATTTTGTGTAAAAGTGCACTGTTTATAGGGAAGAAACCAAGCAGGACACCAAATGAGGAATGGAACAGTCCAGTTGGAATGAGCTTGCATCTTTGTGCTCGGGGTAGGTTTCAGTTCTTGAGTTACTAGATAAGGGATGTGTTTTCTGGAAGCAGATGCAGGGACAACAGTGACATTCTGTGCACAGAAGCTCAGGAACCACAGCAGAATACTGCTTGCTGTGGTTTAAAAAGCACCAATGATAATCTGTCGTCCTTACCCATAGCTCAGTCTAGGTGGATAAAAAAAGCATCTGCAAGGAGACTTGTTAGCAAATGGAATAGGTAAGGTACTTTTTTGAGTATTCTGCCTCTACATAATCCCTGTTAGAAGATCATACGTGGCTGTTACTTCTCTCTCTGTTTAACAACAAATACATTATTTATCTGCACCTGTTTCCCCTACTCCACTTGCTACGTAGTAAATTACATGTTATGGAGGTGAAAATCTGTGTATTACACAAAATTCTGCTGTGCACCAGATAATTGTAAATGACCAAATAATAATAAAAAAAGAGCACAGTGTTTTTCCTCCCCAAGGGTGCATTGGTGTTCTGTAGCAGTGCCCATAGTAACCAGGGAAGGCCCGTCCCACTTCTCAAGCAGCATTCAGCCTCCTGCGCTGCACCTCCCGTCTTGGGGTGAGATCTGCACTTCTGAGTGGGAGGATCCTCCTCTGGGAACAGGATTTGACCACAGCCTTGATTCCTTTCTGTGTCGAATGCTGATCACAACTGATGAGACACGGAGAGGTTGAGAGTTGGAGATGAAAAATTGTTCTGCTCTTGTTTTGCATTATGGTGTCGAAAGACCCTGTGTTCGAATTTCTTGGTATTACTTTATTAATTTCAAAGTAACTGAAATTGCAAGTAGGCATTTTTCTCTGGCACAAAAACATGTGGTTTGTATTTTCCTGCTACCACCACTTCAGAACCATCAAATCTTGCTGTTTTCCCTTTAAGCACAAACTGCACAGACAGACTCTAGGTATGCTTTGCCAGGTTAGGCCTGTTTCTAACAACTTTAATTTCACTTTTGCCTAGTGCTGTAAAGTTTTCCTTCTCAGCAAACTTCTGCCTCTCTCTCAGATGATTGTATGTGTCACCTTTTAAAATAATCCTTGCCAAAAGCAAATAATTGCTTTATTTTCTAAACAGTTGGGCTGCGGTGACACCGTATTTTCCAGTTGTGCTAAAGTAGGACAGCAGAAGCACCCAGGCAAGTGGACTGAAAATAGAGGTTCCTTGAAACGAGGTGGTGCTGGCTGTCTCTATCATTACAGGGCTTAGTACATGATGTTTCAGTTTTCCATGACCTCCAAGCTACTGAAGATGTGGGATTGCACCAGAGTTTTGGTGTTTCTGTTTTCTTCCATCTGTTTTGTATTAGATATGAGCACAGGGGAATTACAACTTGTGTTGTATGGTGGTTTGTGCAATCACAGCGTTGTTTAGTGTGGTGGTGACCTGAGATTGTCTGGTCCAATGCCCCTTCTCAAACAGGGTCAGCCAGAGCAGTTTTCCTGGCCTGTGTCTGCTCAGAGCCTGAGTATCTTCACGGGTGCATCTTCTTTCTCACAAAGACACAGGACTGGCTCATGTTAACGTGGTGTCCGGCCGGGTCCCCATTTCTCTGCCAAGCTGCTTTCCAGCTGAGTACCCCAGCGTGGACTGGTGTGGACTGGTGCCTGGGGCTGTGCTTCCTCAGGTGCAGGACCCAGACAGGACGTGAGCTGTAAAACCCCTTTGCTGGCATTGCCACTGTGGGCCTTGTGTTTGAGCCACACCTGGGTGTCATCCTTTCCCACTTCCAAAACCAGCAGTAGCCTCTCCATGTCCCCATGTTCCCGTGGTCGGGAAGTTCACTCACGAGGATTTTATTTGGTGTAACAAGGTGCCTCTGATTTCTGCTTGAAAATCAGTGGGCCGGCTTTGGGAAGAGGTGGTCCTCTGTGAGAGGCACGGAATGTGTTTGCAGCAGATTTCTGTGGGGCTTGAGGTACTTCAGGAACTCATCAGCTCCACTCCATCTCAAACAGCAGAAAGGCTTTTGAAAATCGTCCCCTCCCTCCAGTTTGTTAAGGGATACTTTAAATGTTGTCCCTCCCTCGTGTACTAGTTCCCTTTAAGATGGTGATGATAAAAGTGATGCTCTGTGCTCCAGCCTCTGGTGATCTCCACTGTGAGTGCATTTTCCCTTTCTGCCTTGTATTTTCTTTCTCTGTGAAATGAGTTGCAGCCTGGAAAGGCACTTTCTGTTTCCCCACCCTGAAACCTGACCTCACAGAAAGCTCATTAACAGGGGTTTCTGCAGCTAAATGCTGACCTCATAGCATTGAAGGAGATCAGCATTTGAGAAGAGTAGATGCCAGACAAAGGTTTTGCCTATCACCTGGATCCTTTTCACTATATACACTTGGAAGTATCTGGCAGGCATGTAATGCAGACTTACTGCACAGCCATCTGCATACAAGATCTGTCTCTATCTCTTCAGACCCTTCTGCATCCATTCCAGGTGCCTGTGGCCACTATCAAAATTCACCAGGAGAATGAGCAGGAGAATCTGTGTCACCGTTAGAATGTTCTTCCAGTTTACTCTGAGTCTGATTTCTCTGTTGTTCTGATTTACAAAAGCTGTTTGTCCTGGCAGAACTAGATGCTTCATATTTGTGAAAGTACCGTGATATTTGTAGTGAGATTTTTTTCTACTGAGATGGCAAATGTTAAGATTTCATATGATGCTTTCCTCCTTAGTTCTCTGAAGTTCCAAAGTATATCCAGTTAGCTGGTCAGAAGTAAAAAGCAACACAAGAATCTGTAAAGTGATTTCATGTCTTGTGGGTGAGAAAAACCTTAAATCATTGGGTTATTAATCATCTTTTCTCATCTTCTGTCAGTGATATCACTTGAAAATGATGCAGGATTGATCACAGTATTGCAGATTATAATTAAAGCTCAACAACTGAAGATCGTAAAACTTAAGTTTTTAAAAATTAAGCAACAACAGTAAGTGTTTTGTAGTCCCCTGTGTTTCCAATTCATATCCAAGTAGTCAGTGCTAGTTAACTAATTCTTTCTTTCATTTCCCTCTGAAATGGTAAAATAAGCTTCACTAGCCAGCCTCACCAGTAGTGACAGCCCTGTCACTGCTTTGGCCTAGGATCAGCACATCACCACGTGAAGGGTGGTGATCTTTGGATTCTGAGCATGCCTTTCCTGACAAAAAACGTAGCAATAAAACTAAATAGGACTGTAAGCCAAAGATTTAACATCCCATTGCTCCGTGTCTTCTCATGCAGGACTGGGATCGATTAATGCAAATAACAGCGACAGGAAGAGCTCTTTCCTTGCCCTGAGGTGCAGTAGGGGCACTTGCCGGGAAACAATGACACGGGGCCTGTTCTCTCTTCAGCTGCGCGGGAGGAGGGTTTGCTGCAGGTCTGCGTTGGTTCTCGTTTGGCCCCTACCCCACCAGCCCAGCACCAGAGAAGAGACTGTCTGCAGAGGTTGCAAAGCCACAGCTCCTGTCTTCCCTCTCCGCAGTCTGCTTTTAGTCTCAGTCTGCCCCTTGTGATTTGCTTCCTTCTTTGTGCATCGCTCCACCAGGAGTAGGGCGACGGCACGTGGTAGGGTGCAGACTGGGGGTGATGGTGCGGATGAAGCCCAGGCTGGCAGCTGTGCACGGAGTCTGGAAGTGCATGGAATGTGCCAGTCTGTTCTGGGCCCTCGTCTGCCAGGGGATCTGTGTCGCTGGTGGACTAGTCAGTCCTGGCTTTGAGATGCAGGAGAGAGATGTGTCCTGCTGGCGAGAAGCCACACTGGTCTGATGGAGGGATACGAAGCAGAACAAGAGCTAAAATACAGGGTCTGATGCTCTGGGGGTAGGCAGAGGAAAAGTACTCTGAGAAATGCAGAAGCAGCTTGTCCTTCCCTCTACTTTCTTGATCTCAAATATTTTTTAATGTAACCACTATAGATTTTTTTTTTTTAGCATGTAGTTATTGGATAAACCATCACTGGAGAGCCACTTGCTAAAACCACTGATTCTCATTTTTTCCAAAAAATTGTATGAAGTCAATACTGATGAAATGAATTTGAAGACTTTTCTGTTTAGAAGGTTTTTTTAAAGCTAACAAAATTGTTTTGTGACAGGCAGTAGAAACTGACCACGTGATACATATTTCTAAATCACTTCTTTTTGAGAAATCAGACCTTCTACACGTAACACCCATCAGCCCTTGCCATCTGGTAACCTTGTTTTTATTCTCACTAATCTTGGGAGGAAAAAATTCTGTATCCAAACACAGATCCTTCATGCAAATCCTCTTTATGTCACTCAGGCTTATGTGCACTTGCTAATATTCATAAATATCAGTGTGTCTTACTAAAAATTACCTTTAAAGTAAAATTAATGTAAGTGAGCACTATGAGCTCTTACTTTATTTAAAGAGCAATTAAAGTTAATATTCTGGATATTAGTTGATGATGGTGATCTGGGATTATGGCCAGCTATCCCCTCAGCAGGTTTACCCACATAATTCAAATTGTAATCCCCAAGTGGGCTTTGATGAGGAGCGTGTTTTGTCTCTGGATGAAATGAATCAGGCTGCTTTGCCGTCACTTTCTGTCCATGGCACTGCAGGTGGATTTTTCCAGGGTGGTGTGTGACATGCTGGGTGTCAGAAGGCAGAACTTGGCTTTGAGGTTTTAGGAAGCAGATTTGGAAAAGCTAGCTGAGAAGGTCTGGGAAGATTCAGGCTTGCTGCCTTTGCAAGTGAATTAAGTAACTGTGATGGCTGAAGTTTCAGGAAAAATCCCTAGCCAGTCTTACTTTCCTGAGAATGATGTAATCTTTCATCTAGCAGAGGCACCCTGGCACCTTGTTCTTCCTCTTGACTGCTGAGGAGGATGAAGTTGGCAGACATCTCCTTCATCATCGGTTGTCATGGTGCCTCTGACAAGTTGTAGCAAGCTAGATCCTTTCATGCCAGCGAGGAGGAAGAGTGGGGTGTCCCAAGTGAGAGGAGCTGCTCCATTCCTGTTCTCCTCTCCTCCTGCACAGACCAGGAGCTCACGTGGTGACTGCTGGCAAGTGGTGGCTCTGCATTGACCTCAGGTGGTGAAGTGATGTCCGAGCACCCAGCTGGACCAGCTCAGTGGGAACACACTTAGCGTGTCCAGGAGACTGCACCACAGTACTCAAATACTTAATGATGTGCACATGAGCCTCCTGGGCTCAACCTTTGTCAGACTGTGTCCAGCCCTTGCTTACTGCTGTGAGGACCAGCAGGCATGTGCAGGGCTGACATTGCATCTGTGCTTCTCAGTCAACAGTGGTGACAGTTGACTCACAGATCATTCAGTCTTTCATGGAAGGATGTCATGATGGGTGTCCAGCATCCACACAGCCTGTTTTTAAACCGAGTGGTCTGTTGCTGTGGGTTTATACATACTCATGTAAGGTAATACTAGTATTAAATATGTATGTAGCTGTAGTATGTATAGTTGTAACACTGGGGACTGTCTTGGTTGAAGTTAAGTTACTCCAGACTTGATCCCTGCAGCCTTCTTACTGCATGCTAATTTTTGTACTAAATGTGTAACTGTTTTGCCTCTAGCATTCTTAAAAAGACATCCACTCATAAATAAAAACTTAAATAATAAAACTGCAATAAAACTGTGAAAACCCAACCAACCCAGATGATAAAAAATAATAAAACTGACAATAAAACTGCAGGCAGTTGAGTTATATAACCCATTTCATAAATACATCAAGCTTTGTCGTAAAAGCATTAGTTAAATCTCCTGCCTCCACCCTTCAGAAAGATAACCCCTGAACTGCAGCGGAATTGTGTTTATGCATGGCCTGTTTTTACTGGTTTGTTCTTGTGCCACCGTTGTCCTTTATTACTGGTAACTTTTCCCTCTATCAAATATTTATGTCTTTGCTGTGTTGGTAGCAAGTGGTCCAGTGCTATCTTGGTCTCTGTCTGGGAGGAGTTGGGGCTGAGCACTCCGTTCCCTTCCCAAGAAGGCAGGTGAGCTGGCCTTGCCATCCCATCCTTCGAGCATGGAGGGGCCTGTGTGCCACCAGGTCACTCTAGACTTGTGTTACAGATTCCCTTGTTCCCTTTGAGTAACGGCCACATCTGGTCCTTGCATTGATCGTTTCTGAGAGGTAGGAAGAATAGTGGGTGGGTTTCTAAGTATCTTATTACCAGTGCTTTGTAGTGCGCTCCCAGGAGGGTCCCAGTGTCGCATTGCCTGGTCATGCTATTCATCTGAGGGCTGTCGCCTTCATTAGCATGTCCATCTCCTCTCTGCTCAGATCACTGCAGTTGCATGGTGGAGCCTGATTAACTAATTGTGGAGTCATCAGCTCCTTTCTCTAGACTGTCCTTGTCAGGGCAGAAGTGGCTGTCCCTATGGGTGTGCCCTTGGAGTTGTGTGCAGCTCAGCCCCAGCGTTACTCTGGTCTGCAGCATCACCTGTTCTTCCCTGTGACACTTTGGTTCTTTTTAGAGCCAGTGGCACCTCGTGGTCTTGTCATCTGCAAGACCTCACAGTCACCCCCCCTTCCTTTCTTGAGGGCTGTGCTTGCCCGTGGAAATGTGGGACAAGGCAGTTTTGAGAAGAACTGGACCAGCAGCCCATCCCTTCTTTGTGCCCTCGTTTCCTCCACTGCATCTTCCACCCCAAGCAAGCGTGTCTTTAGTCCCACTGGGAGATGTGAGCAGCGGGATGAGTGAACTTGGTGTCTTCTGCAGAGCTGGAACAGGGTTGAGGGGGTGGGAGGGTCCCCTCTGGCTATGCTGAAGGACCAGGTCTACTTCACGGAGAGCATCTTATAGAGAAAAGTGATCTTCCTTTGAAAGAAGACCCAGATCCCTCAGAGTAGCAGTATAGGAGATGGTGATCTGTGCTAGAAATACGTTTATTTCACAGAAAGCATTTCAATCCATGACTCTAGAGTATCTAGCAGATAAAAGATGTCTTTTTGACTAATTTAAGTTAGCAACAGGAACAGAAATCTTTTATCTCCAGGCTCTGCAGATGTAAAGGAAATGTTATTTCACTGGAAGGTTTTATGATTTTATGGAGATGGAAATGTTCCTTCAGAAGTATTTTTGAAGAGGAAAGCAAAGATTCACACACAGGGCATAGCTCAGGACATTTTTTCCATCATGAAACTGTGTGCTGTATGCCCTTCCAGCTTAATAAATTCTAAAAATCAAGTTAAAAAGAGATTATAATATGTCAGAAAAATTTGGAAGGAGGAGGAAGGGGTTGTTCTCTTTTACAGTGTACTTTCTGTTTTACTAATAAATGACCTTGTTCACTGTCAGCTTTATTTGAGGTCAGAGACCTCAGCTGAGAAAGCTGCTATTTATTTTCACATATTAAATGCATATATATATAAGCATCTTCATGTGAGTCAGTGTTGTGTATCTTAAGTGTTCAGTATCATTAATATCATCGTGCATTCCTCATATAAAACCCCTCCTGATCCCCAGGTTGATGTGTAACATGGGTTATACCACAAATGTGGTTTGAACTTCAGTTTGTATATCACAGAGAGGACAAGAAGGGACATGGGTGGACACAGTTGTGATTTGCTGAGGTGTGTGGTAACTGCAGGCTAAGATACAGGACAAGCATGAAATAAGAAAGCTGTGGCTCTGGTCTGTACAGGGGCTGCACTTGTCGATCTGTCACATACTGTGTGGTAGGTGCCCCTATCGTGAGGAACTCGTCTCTCTCCCTGAAGTTGCTGTTGAGTGAAATGGCTCCTGTTAAGAGACCAAGGTCTTCACCTTGAGTAGAGTGTGACCTCAGCAGCAGCGGGTCTGATAATGGAACGAGGTGTAGTCTTGAACAGGTCAGATTTAAATAGCCAGGAGGTGGCCTCTTTCCTTGCTGTGGCTTTCTATGTGAAAATGCCATCACCAGAACCCCTGGGTCGCTAACCCGATCAGGTGCTGTGTGAAGCTGTGAGGTGGACTACCCAGCCAGCGTGTCCTTCCTTGCCTGTGGGCCTCCTGCGGGTGAGATGGCCTCTCCTCTGAGCACGCCCTGCGCAAGGGATGGTGCTCAGAGGAGAGGCCCACTGTGTGTTCCCCTTCTCTGATGCACCCACAGCACTGCCATCTGCCAGCCGAGGAGACGGGTCTGAGGATGAAGCCGGTGCTCCCTCAGACCGGCAGCCACCACGGATTGAGGCCGTGTAGTCAGATTGCTGCATGGCTGTGCCTCGCTGGCGCTCTGCGCGATTCACCGCTGATGCGATGTGATCACTTCTTATTACATGCTACTATTTTTAGTCATTTTCTTCCTCTTCAAAGGCAGTAAAGCAGGAAGCCCGGCTATCTGCACTGCTTTTCAGAATACTCATTCCTCTGCCTCAAGATGATTTTATGCTAGATATTTCCCTGTGAAGGCTAGTGTGTGAGCCATTGTTGTTTGTCATAATCCTGGGATATTACAGACCCGTTATCCTGCTTGAAATCTGGGGATACTAGATTTCAGTACTGGATACCAGCAGAAAATAAATCTGTGTAACTCATTTTATACATAGCAGTTTCATACTCGAGTTTTCTTAGATCGTTGAAGTGATGAACTATTTGACTGTAGCTGTTAATATTCAGAAATAGTAAAGCAAGCAAAAAATAGTGTAAATGGTAAAAGGTGTTAAAAATATGAAGGCTGTGGTCAACCTTGCTATTAATAACTCCTGGGAGTGTGGGATGTTTCTTCTTCCATAGCACCCATCTACTTCATAATAGTGAAATTCTAAGGAGAAAAAAAAAAAAAGAATTATCCAGTCCTTTTTATTCCTGTTTTCTAAATGTCTTTACTGCGTCTCCATGAAGATGGAGCAGGGAGCTGTGAAATCACTGAGGTGTGGGTCCAAACTGAGCTCCATCCAGTGAAACCAGCAGAGCAAATCAGTTGCGGCACCTGGCTCTGCAAAAGAGAAGCCTCTTGAAATCAAGGGCACCATATCTTATTTTTTTTCCTCTCTTGGCAGCACTATGGTGAAAGAATGCAGTCAGCAAATTTGCATTTCAGCTTTTAAGCTTAGTACTCTGGGCATTTTAATTTGTGGCAGAGTTCTAATTAGTGTATGTCTCAGTTATTTTAAGATGCCTTTAAAAAGACTAAAAAGCAATGCTGGTTAGGTAATGGGTTTTTTTGCTTACTCTTATCATGTGGAATATTTACGTTTATAACGAAGCAAGAGTAATATCTGCAATGCCTGTTTTTTCTTAGTCATTGGAATTTGTACTATTTCTGAGGGCAGAAGTATGAATTTGATTCATGTGAATATTCTTTTGCCTTCTGAAGGCTGGCTGGTTTTAGTTGGCACCCACAGAAACGTGGAGCTTCATCTTTGTGTGTCGAACTGCAGCACTTCAATAGGATTGGCTGTGCACAAGTGTAGATGAGGAACACAAGAAATGAGAGTAAAGCAGAATGATTCTTTTACTATTGTGTTTTGGTGCTTCTTGTAAATAGTACAGACAGGAGGTGTTCAGATAGGAAGGTAACTTTCTCATTAGTGTGCCCTTCTCACCTCTTTGTTTATTTTTAGGATGTTGGATATTAAGGTGAAAATTTGGTCCTGTTTGAGTTAGCGAGAAGGTAGGGCCAGGATTGTATCCCATCCCCCTGAAGGAAATGTGAAATGTGAAATGTGTGTGGCTGTTTATTTACTGAGCTGTGTTCACTCAGTAGTAAATGCTGGATTTAAAAGCATAACTGCCTCTGAGAGGCTGGCTAATAAAAAAAAAATAGAATTAAAATGCTTTGTTCAGTTGGTGTTCCCTGGTTCTCCTGCCTTTTTTATGAGTTTCCAGCCACACAGGCAGGCAAGGGTTGGTATGGAGAGCACTGTGGGCAGGAGGGTTTGTGGTGTGCCTGGACCCACCCCAGGCAGTGCTGCGTGGCTGTGCTGTCCTCAGCCCTCCACTGTGGTCTTGTGTGACACTTGAGGACCTCAAGCTGTGTCCTACAGACCACACTGGATGGCTGAGGACAGCCCAGCTATGGCACAGAGGGCTATGGCACAGAATCATGTGGTAGGCAAAACGCTGCCTCTCTGTCTCTGGAGGTTGTTCACAAGAGTTGTGCAAATGAGACTGTTTTCTCCCAATTCCTGCCACATTGTGGATGTGCTCATAGTCCTGGGCAAGGTTGTTCTGCTTGTAGTGGCTAGTGAGGCTCCTCCTTGGATGCTATATGAAATGCCTGTGGCTGGCCTGAATACGGTGATGAGAGCTGGCTGGTTACTGTGGGGGTAGAGCATCGGTGACAGTGTGCGCTGAGCCGCCGGCTCAGTCAGGAGTGTGCTTTCCTTGGACACAGCCCCAGCAGGGAAACCTCTCCTCTTCCCACCGTGGCCGCTCACTCCACTCTGGATCTGGGACTTGGTGTGCTCTCAGCCCCTCTGGTGCTCAGGGAGAACCTCAGGTGAGATGGCTTCTGATGCAGGAGCAGCTGAAAAGGAGTTTCAGAGACAGTGAAGGCTCCTGGGTCCCTGCACACAAATGCATTTGTTCGATCTCTTCGGCAGACAGGACAGGATATACGGCAATACCTTTATCTGAAGTGCTCTTCTTCCCTGAGAATACTTATGGTAACATTAATTTTTAATATTATTGTCTCCATGTCTGTCTCTTCTCCAAATGGTTAATTGATTTCTAGTTTTCTGTTTCTTTGATTACTTTTAGGTTGCAAAATAGACATGACTGAATAAGACCAAGCCATATTTGTAGAAGGTTTAATCTTTCAATCAGTCTCCTCTGAATCAAACCAAAACAGCAGTAGCAAATCCGGGAATCCTGTTAAAGGTGACCTAAATAGTGAGAATAAAATTGGGCTTGCACGTTCTTTTGCTTCCCAGTTTACTGTTGAGAAATCTGTCAGTATTTTCCTTAAAGTCCATTTGTTGTCCTTGCTGCTAAAAACATCATTCCTGCCTGGCCTGGGTGGCCTGGTCTTGGATGGAGAACTAGGATCAGGAGTGTGTCTCGAGCCAAGAGGTTAGTAAAAGCTGGGCTGGTGTGATGTGATGGGGATTTAGCCCTTGGCTGTAATTAAAAGGGTTCATCAGTAGAGCTTTAGCACAGAGCAGTTCCAGCAAAATCCTGAGAGGAGATGGAGATTATACCGGGAAAATAGCTCTTTTGTTAGTGTAGCTTCTATCAGTCCTCCAAAAGGAGTGAGCAAGTTAACCTGCTGCTTCTCTAGGCCTCTTGCTCAGTGTAGTTGTGTTGGTTAGGACTCTTTGTTTTTACTCATTCTGAAATGATGCTGTTACTCTGGAAAAAAATTCAAGAGTAAATCTAAAACTTTTTTAAAGATTGCTTTAGAAATGTCTAGAAATACATAAAAGAAATTGCTGGATATTTGGGACTTAAAAAGCTTTCAAAGTTTAATTGACATACCTGAGAAAAAATACTTAAAAATCTAAAACCTTTACAGTCTTAAAATTGAATTAAAAAGTAAATGTTTAGCCTCTGAGAAGACGTCTTTGTAGTGAAATAAAGGTATTGGCATTTCTGGTATTTCTAAAAGACTGCTGGAAAACAACCATAAAGGGGAGAAATACTTATTGTGATAAATTTGGGCAGGAAGGAAAGAAAGTTAGAAGCTCAGTTAAAGATTAAAGGCGCTGCAGAACACTGAGTGCAGGAAAGTGAGACGTGGCTAAAATGCATTTGGTTGTTTCTATAAATACAGGTAGGTAGGAATGAAAACTGACTCATTGTTCAGATAAATTTACTGCAAAGTTCTAAGGTCTGCAAGAATAATAAATGATGTGGCCTTTCAGTCATCTACAGAGGGAAGATGCAGTTCATGAACATGATGATGCCTCCAGTGTCACTGCTAATTATTCCAGTAAAAGTAGTAGGAAACATGCACAGGGCTTACCCTGAGAATGCAGTCAACCACTGGGCACATTGTTTCATGTGCAGAATTTAACAAAATAAACTTGCTGTGCATTTAGATGCATTTGTTTATCTGGGAATCTTCTCTGAAAATTATTTTCACTCTAGGAGACTTGACTTTGTTAGGTTAGAGTTGCAGTGTCCTCTTGAGCAGCGCTGTTTCTGGGGAAGGACACTTGCCCCCGCGCAGTGTACAGGGGAGGGTGAGAGAAGGCTTTTACCTGGTGTCTGTAGCTGCAGAGAGATTTCAGCCAGCTGATGTCCATGTGCTGGTGAGTCTGTTAGAGCTAAACGTGAGGACCATTTTGCCAACAGAGAGAGGCAGGGCCAGGAGCAGAGCCACCCTAGTGAGCTCCTCACGGCCTTCAGTTGCCTCCTTTGAGCTCCTCTTGTTCCACAACCATGTTAAAGGTGGATTAAAGCCATCCTGGCTTCTTGCTCGCTTCCTTTGCAGCTCTGAATCTTGTGCTGCCCCCAGCCCCAGGCATGCTCTTACTGCTCAGCAGATGGGTTTGTGTTTTAGTTACTGGACGGGTTGGTGCAGACAACTGTCTTGGTTTGCCTTCCTTGGGTGTAGCTATTTGACAGTAATGTAAGGAAACTCAATTTTTGGGGTTCCTGAGGCCAGAATTGGACTTGCTCTGGAGCTGGTGACATTGTTTTAGTACCCATTGTCAGTGTAAGTGTGGTGGTACGGTGCTTTAGACATGGTTAGCTGTGAAGAGGATGTGTGTGGTTAACAGAGCGTGTGTTTTCTGAGCCTTAGGGATTTCTACAAGTTTGTGTTAGGGGTGTTAGTGGAACCAGCTTGTTTCCTGAGTCAGAAGGAATGGATTTGCATCATTATTGAGTACGGGTCCTTTGTGTAGAAAACCTCTGTGAACATGCACGGCACAGGAGCTAGGCCTCGCTTAGGTATACTCAGAGATTTGGAGGTGCTGTTCACTTTCCAGGGACCCCCATGAGTTTAAGTATTACATGAAAGCAACACACGACTACAGCTGCTGCCAGGAGAATGTGTAATACATTCACTGCAGTGGAGCTGAACTGGGTGTTTCATCTGTCTTACTTTCCTTTGCCATGCCCACAAGTATCTGATACAGAGAACAACTAAAGCTCCCAGGGAAAAAGTGATGTTTTACAGAAATAATAACCTGAAGTTAGGTATTTTTCTGTTGTGTTTTCATTGTGAAATGAGTGTATCAGTCAATACTTTTCCTTCAGCCCAGTGTAGTGCAGGAGTACCCACTGCTCTGTGCATGGCTGCCATTTTGTTACTATCGAGAGTTAGCAGCAACCTCCCGAGGTCCCTTCCAACCTCTACAATTCTGTGATTCTGTGATCCCTTCCCTGCCTCCTTTGCCAAGAGTACCTAGCCAAGCTTTTTCTTGCTAGGTGTAAGTCAGTTAAATTCTGCTCAAGGATCTCCTCTGCCTGTTTGGCTCCTTCCCTCGGCTCCTGCATGCGCTGAGCCCTTCTGGAGCTTGCTCTGGGTGCAGAGGCTGCTGCTCTCAGCTGCCTGGAGGTGTGGGTGAGTTTTCCATGTTTCTTGCATGTTTCTTCACAATACAAATTAAAGGTGAAGCTTCCCAAAACTATACAAGTAGAAGAATTGGTCTGAAGGTTTCTGACATATGTATTTGTAAATATAAGGCTATAGAAATAGTATTTGTCTTCTCTGACATCTTAATTTGAAAAATCAAAATTCAGCCTGGCATGAGGAAGAGTGAGAGAGTTGCACTGGTTTACATAACTCATGTTGGATCATGGTTTATATATTCATAATATGTGAAAGGTGGCTAATACTTTCTCTTACAAAATCATCTCTTCAGCTTGATGAAATGCTATTGTACTAATTACAGTACTTAAAAATTCAATTTCCTCTCAATTTTTCTTTTTTATGAGTCAAAGAAAAGCTATTTAAGGCAAACACATTTTACATGTATTCCTCATCTGTGCCTCCTTCTCTTCCCTATTCAGAAGTTTATAGAGTTTGAAGATGCACTGGAGCAGGAGAAGAAAGAACTACAAATCCAGGTGGAACACCTTGAATTTCAGACTCGACAGCTGGAGCTGAAGACCAAAAACTATGCAGATCAGAGTAAGCAAAGTTGAACACCAGACATGATTTTACACTTTGCCTTCTACACACATATATTGCTACTTTGAAAGTATTTTTCATCTTTTTTTATTTTAATTTATGTAAAACTTGAAATATCTGGTTGTCCCTTAATTTGATATAAAATTCTGAGCCTTCTAAAGGATGGGATGTATCTTCACTAATTTAGTAGAGGCTTCATTGCTTCTCTTGTGTGGGCTGTGCTCTCCCTAGATGCAAGATAATGCTAAAGCTTTGGAACCCAGTTTCCAGTTTCTTGTTCTTGCTATTTTTTTCTCACATAAACTGCCAGTTTGGTTTGTTTGTTTTTTTACAAGTAATTCCTTAATGTGCAGCTGTGATTTGTTGGCTGATTCTCCTCAGAATGCATTGGTGTTTTGTCCAGTAGTCCTGCTCCTCAAACAGCTGGGCATGCCCGTCCCAGAGAATCATACAAATTATTCTCAAACTAGAGACACTTAAGGGGCACCAGGCTACTGCCAAAAATTTTTATTCCTGTGATCCTGTTACGATAATTGGTCTGCTTATTTTGGGAACATGCAGGTGCACATGAATTAAGTTGATAAGGAAGAGCACATCCCACAGTGTGCATTGTTGTGTTTGTGGTTTGGGGTTTTTGGGTGGTGGTGGTGGTGGTGTTCTATCAATTTCTAACAAAATAGACATTGAAGCCTCTAGTTTCTTTGGAGAACCCAGTGTATGTTAGCTGATAGTTGGAATCTTCTCTTGGTAGTTTCACGACTGGAGGAACGTGAATCAGAAATGAAGAAAGAGTATAACGCTCTACATCAGCGTCACACAGAGGTAGGATATTATCTAATTTGCATTAGATGCATTTCTGAATGCATAAACTCTTAGCCTGTATGTAAAGTCACACCAGAGAATTCAGCTTTACAATACTAGTGTTGACTAGAACCTCTGATCTTTGGGAACATCAGAAATACCTGAATGGTGGAGGTAAAGAGCATGGAGCCAGGCTCTTTTTAGTGGTGCCCAGTGTCAAGACTGGAGGCAACTGGCACAAACTGGAATGCAGGAGGCTCCATCTGAACACAAATAAAAACTTCTTTACTGTGAGGATGTCAAGCACTGGCATAGATTGGTTGCCCAGAGAAGTGGTGCAGTCTCCATGCTTAGAGATACTCAAAAGTCACCTGGACATTGTCCTGGGTAAGGTGGTCCTGTTTGAGCAGGGGCATTGGACCCAGTAGACCTCAGAAGTTTCCTTCCAACCTCAACTGTTGTAGGATTCTGTGAGCATTCTTTACTACCTCATCTCTTACTGCCAACAAGCCACCAGGAGATGTTTTACAGTATTTTTTATACGGTCTTTTATGACTCTTATTATGAAAATACGCTTAAGTAATTTCCAACACTATTTGCTGTTGGATTTTCTGTCAAATTAGTGCATTCACTTACATCATCAGCTTAGAAGACAAAAGTAAAGACAAGGAGATGTGCAAAAAAAGAAAGGGAATTGGAAATAAATGTTGGAGCAGAAAGCAGAATCTTCTCTGGCTCATAGATTTTTCTGTCTTCACAGATGATCCAGACCTATGTGGAACACATTGAGCGATCCAAGATGCAGCAGGTTGGGGGAAATAACCAAACTGAGGGCAGTCTACCTGGGAGGAGGTAGGGCCATAACCTCTTCATGTAACATACGCCACCTGGGAACTACAGACTGAGTGCATGAATATGAGAGAGAGAAATGCAAAGCAGGACCTTTCCCTGTGGGCATGGATTGTTGTTGAAGGGTTTTTGTAATGGGTTATAGGTGAGTTGTGGGTGTGTTTTCTGAGGGTTGACCAAGAGGAACTTTGTGTGTTCTGTTACAGAGCTTAGGCTTTGTCACACTGCCATTGATAGGAGGTCTCTGAAAAAATACATTTGTATTCTCAGCATGTAAAGGATGGAAGTGTCACAAAAGTATTTGTGTGTGCATGTGTGCCTTTGTATGTGTGATAGCCAGCGGAATCATAGGAGGTAAATGCAGGAGCCATTACTGGTTTGGGTTTTTTTGCCCTGTTCCTTCAAGGGAAGCTTTCTGTAAGTCAGTCATCCAATAGACCTATCTATGCCCAAGATACTAATTTTCCTCCCTGCTCACCTGCCTGTTGTCAAAGCACCAAACCAGTAGGTACCAGGCTTTGCTTAAAGATGGCTACAGAACCAGCTTGCAACTGGAAGATACTGATGTCTCAAAGAAAGAAATTGTATTTGCTCTGAATCAGTTGATAAGATTTTTGTGCTATTGTTTATAAGGCTACAAAAGCCTTACATAAAGGAAGGAAAAAAACAGTCATGTGAGTCAAGGGGGACTCTTTACCCTTCCTCTTCTGATAGTCAAATAGTCCTTTCAGTAAAGAATATCTTAAAGTATTTCTTCTGGAGAGGAGTAACTAAAGGCTGTTGTAGTTGCTGAGTGGAATGTATAGTATCTCTGTGCTCTGTTTTCTGCAAAACAGTAAATTAGTCTCACGACAGACAACTGGTTTAGGAGAGTAAAAATAATTACAGAATACAGTGTTTGGGGTCTGGCTAAAACAGGATTGTCTAAAATACGAAAAGCTACTAGGAGAAAAAATTAAATTATAAATGCAACCTTCCTAGGCAAAGAGACAGGCATGAGTGGTATGGAAAGCTAGAGAAGACATGGTATAAAAAGAAATAGTAGTTTGTAGGTGTTCTGTTTGTAAAATATCCCTTATCAGACTATTTTTCTCCCTTCTCCTCTCCCAGTCTTGAAGTCCAGAGTGAGCTCCCAGACCATGGTCTGATCCCAGTGTTACATTGGAAACGAGATAACTGTTTTAGGCTTGTTTCCCTTCTCACATATCCTTCTGTAAATAGGAATATATCTCTGGAGGTGCTTCCATAGTAAAATATCCAAGTACAGTAGGCAAAAGCATGCTTAGGGTCTCCCTCTTTTAAAGAATAGTTAATATGTCACCTGCCAAATTTGGCTTGGACTGCATGGTAGGAACTGGTTTTAATGAGATTTTTCCTCCCCTAACTTTCAGATAAGCTAATATTAATTGTAACTTTGTTACCATTTTGTGAAAGAGATGCACAGTGAAAAGTGTTCCTGGTTATATCTGCAGGACTGCCACTCTCTGGGGTGAAGGGCAAAATTTTCATCAAGAATTGCATCTTTATATTATAGAAATTACTCTTCTACCCTTTTAAGTGTGGCATATTGCTAGTCTTGGAGAGGATACAAGCGAATCACCCTCTGTTTGTGAAATCCCCTGCTGGGGCTGTGATCTGGGGTTGTAGGACCAACCAGTAGGAAACAGGACTTTTTCCTTCATTTCCAGCTTTGCACTGTCTGTGTGTGTGCGTGTGTGTGTGCAGCTCTGTGTTTGTATATGCTTGTGCACAAGCCCTTGGGTCAGGTGTGTGGTTTTGTGTCACTGGGAGCCCGCTGGGGGGTGAACTCCAGTGTTAGCGCACTGGGGGGGGGCCATGGCCTGTCACACAAACCTGAGCGCATTCATTTCCACACCGGAGGATGTGTGTGGGTGTATCGGGGTGCACACCTGTGTAAGACCCACAGCGGGTGTGTGTGCCTGTCACGTGGGGAAGTGTGTGCAGGAGCTGTGGGGTGTGTGTCTGCCGCCAGCCCAGACGCGCGGCGTGCGTTCTGTGTGGCGTAGGGCTGCGTGTGTGCATGACCTTCGCTCTCTAATGGTTGTTCTTTTGTCTCGCTTTCTGTGCGGTTGCCGCTGTGTTTTGGCTGTTATGTTTGTCACTGCAGTCATCGCCAGTCATGGAGGAAAAGGTAAATCCTATTGCTGCATCCTAACTTCGTTATCCTGGTTTTGGAGGTTGCTGTTGAGCACAGCAGCAGTGTGATGCTGGGAACGTACAGTACTGGCATGTCTGCCCTCGTCTGCTGGCACCTGTCAGACCTGTTCGTTTGGTGAGGCACAGGGAGCCACCACACTGCTGGGATAACACATCAGGAGGAAGCTTGTGTACTCAAACACAGAAGTTCAGTCTCAAAACCAATCCTCTCTGATTGGACATTTACACGTCATGTCCCAGAATATGTTTAAAAGTAATCTTTTCTCCCTTGTTTTACAATGGAGCACAAGGCATGCATGTTTTCTGAGCAGAGCAGAGGGGTGTCACTGTTAGTAGTTCTTCAAGGGCACTTCTGACTTAGGACTGGGCAGCAAGTTCTGCACCTGGAGCCTGCAAAGAGAGCAGTTCTCATCTTTAAATGCTGGCAAATGAGTCGTAGTTTGTTCATAAGCTTTGGGATGTTACTTACAGAGCATACTGATGCCGTGTTTTGGGTACTGCAATATTTTATTGATGCTGTTTACCTTCTGTTGCAAGTTGAAATAACCAAGTGTTAAGAGTTTCCCTGTACTGGAAAGAATTGAGTGTATGAAGGTTACTCCAGCACTCAAAATTTAGTGCTGAGGATACACTAAAGCTCCTTAAAGCAGCAGTCAGCCAGAGTTAGCTCTTTCCCCTTCCCTGGGATGTTCAGAGGAGGCTGGAAAGAGTTTCCAAAGAAACTCAGCAAGGTAATTTTCTTAACAATCTATGTTAAAATCCTTTCCTGAAGATCCTAATGCTATGAAGACTTTGTACCTCAGTTTAGCAAGGACTGTGAGCATTCACTGTACATTTGATGGGATGCTGAGACTCCTTGCGTGTTAAATGTGCACGTTTGTATATGAACACAGAAATAAGCTATGGCTTCCCCAAAGAAATCTGATAGGGATTACCTAGAAGGCAAGTATGATTTACTGTCTCTCTGCGCATTCATTTGGGATGGATCATATTTCTCAGTGCTGCCAGTGAGTTCACAAAAGTCTTTATATTATAGCATGTTGTTGGATATTCTGACTGCACCACTTGTTTTGAAAGGAATGGTTTGGAGTTACAGAAAATTTTCTCTGTCTATGTACATCTCTAAAGTATGACTCCCTTAAGACCATCATTCTAACCTGAAGAAGGGGAATGAATTGAAACTAATGGTTAAAGTAGCTCAAAAAATTGGCCTTTTTTTTTCTTCGCCCTGAAAAGAATAATTCTTTTGAAGTAGACTCTTTGGGACCCTTGAGAAATTTCTTTAAAAATAGGAATTTTCTGTCTTTGTGGCATAAAGTTCTGATTTCTAGTTTTTAATCTCTTCATAATCTTATACATAACTGATGATGATTTTTGTGACTTTTAGTACAGTGCCAGGGGTGAAGATTTTATACTAAATTTTGGGAAAATTTTTCTGATATGTTATTTAGAAACTTGAAACACAGCAGTTAGAACTTTCAAGAGTCCTGGAGTGATAGCAGTTGGATAAAGAGAGGTAAATGCATGAAGAGACAGAGGTAAATGTACGTTGGCATCATGACCTATTAGGAGCACGACAGGAATGTTTTCTATAAAAGCAGTTGTTAATATTTAAAAATAACAAGGAGTGTGATGCCCCTTGAGTTGAAGGGCTAAAGGAAATTGATAATCCCTATCAAATATTAATCTGGTTTTGGAACTCTTGAAAGATGATTGTGTCTTCTCCATGCAAGACAGTAGGTTAATGAGGTTATGTCAGTGACCCATGTTCGTCTACAATCAGTGTATGTGCTGCCTTTGTGAGGGGGTTTGTCTATTAAACTTCCATGTATGAGTCTCAGGATCTTCAGGAGAGGATTTTAATGCATATTCTAAGGGAACTTGCATTGCAAAGCTCCACACTGAAGAGACATTTCTGCCCCTTCTGCCCACCCAAGATAGGCTGTGGCAAGCAGTCATTCCTTAGCATGAGCCACACCGACACAGCGGTGCAGCACAGTGTCAGCCAGGCAGTGCTGCGAGTGGGAAGGTTGGACATTTTGGTTTCCTCCACATTGTCTTCACTGCTAGAGACCCCTCCTCTTCCCTCGTTTGGTGTGTGCAGCACCTCCTCTGTTAGTGGGTTTGCATACGTACTGGGGGCGTGGGTCCTGCAGCAGTCGTTTTGCCCACGGTCACAGGTGAAGTGAGACTGATGAGCAGAAGCCCTGTGCAGGAGTAGGTGATTGCCACCACTGAACCCCTTGGTGGACTCGTGTTGCACAGAGGATCAGCTGAGTCCATCTGCAGAGGCTGCTGGGGATGTCTCCTGAATGCGTGCGTGCTCTGTCCCTGCAGGCCGGCTTCTCTGGCACGAAACCAGTTGCCAGTTTCAGTGTGCTGCTGCAGCCTTCCCACCTCCACTGCTTGCTGTAGATTATCTCCCACTGGAACTTGGTTTCAAAACCTGTGCCAGTTTTTATATCCAGAGTCAGAGCTGCAGCTGTTTAGTCACCTGCAGTTGCCAGAAGGAAGAGGCTAGAGAAAATGTGATCAGACACCTGGCAGTGTGAATGATGCATTCATGTATTGCTCTGTTAAATCTATGACTTCTGAGTGCATTGTTATACAGACATGGAGAGGGCACCAGTATTATTTTTTAATAGTGGAGGTGATCCAAACCCCTCTGTTGGAGCTAACCAGGTTTGGGGTGGAATGTACAGAAGTGCCATGTAGATGACTCTTACTTAAAGCCTCTTTCCTGATGATTACATCTGTAGGATCTATGGAAGCTGCCTTTTTTTTATCTTGTTTTCCTTTTTGAATTTATTTTTCTTCCCTGTGACTTGTTTTCCACAGTATCTTTGTTTCTCAGGAGCTACACCACCTTAAACTGGCTGCTGGCTCCCTGCACTTTTGTGTTCCCCTAAGTGTGTCATACTGGTGAAGAAGTCAGTCACGCCTGTTGTGGTCACTCGGGCCCTTCCCTTCTAGAGTCTCCCCAGGGAGATGTATGGTTCTAGCAGTAGACACCATGGGTCTGGGTAGACAACACCATGGAAGTGTGGGAGTTGGGGGTTCATACAGCTGCTGTGTGAGAGGAAGGAGTGCAGTTCAGTTTCTGGTGACTAACATTTCATACAAGATAGCGTGCTGTTTCTTTTCTGTAAGGACCTTGTAAATGGCTAACGTGGTTTTCCCCTCTCTGTTTCTCTGTTTAGCAGGAAGGAGCGTCCTAACTCTCTGAATGTCTTCCCCCTGGCGGATGGCATGGTACGTGGGCAGATAGGGGCCAAGATCGTCCCAACACTGGACCACTGGCACCTGAGTGACCTCGGGCAGCTGCAGTCCAACTCCAGCTACAAGGTTTTATAGACCATCACGGAGCAGGGCTTTCCCACTCTCCCACTGTCAATAGCATCCCATATTTTCATTATGATGGAGACCAGTCTGTGTCCATAACCCTTTGCAGCCTCTCCCTGCTGTACTCCTGCTCTCCTGGTAGTGTGCTGGAGGTGGGAGGATGTTCTTTTGCAGATCTGGCCTGTGGTGCGGGAGGGATTTGACACAGCTCCTCGTGCTTCCTGTCTCAGTGATAATCTCCTTTACTTGGCTGGCCACAAGTTGAGAGGGGTGTGTGGGGAGGCAGTGAGGGATTTAGGGAAGATAAGTCCTTTGCCTTTCTGTGGCTCGTTTTGGGGAGGAAATGGTGGAACCTGTGCCCTTTCTCACCCTCAGTAAGAGCGGTGCTTTTACACCTCAGTTGGGACCAGGCTTTGGGTTATGCTTTCTCTCTGGTGTTTGTCCTTTCTGACTCCACATTGTTCTGGCCTTTCTGTCTTCAGAAAAAGGGCTCCTAATCCTCTCTAGATGCCAGAGTCTTGCACTGTGCTATAAAGTTTCTCCTATATCTAGTCATTGCTCTAGACTTGCATTGTCTATCTTCAGCACACTTGTCACCTTCAGCACGCTGCCTTCTGCACTGGTACTTGTCAAAAAGCATTGCAACTGTGCTGCAGCAGATGCATGGTCCTGTCTGTTGCTTCTGGTGCCCTGCACTGCTGTTCAGAGACTGGTCTGAGCCCAGAGACCCAGATCTTCTACACTTAGCTGACAGCTCACTGCAATTTTTTGTAGGTTAGACAGTACACAGTGACCCACATTTCCCATGAGCTGTACCTGTGCACTCTTCAAAGTCTTTGCTCAGGATCCCACCAAATTTCTGTCTTTGGAGGATGTTCCACAAATGCCTGGTGACAGCCCTGAGAGCTAGTGGTGCATCTACCCAGCATGGGTTACAGGTGTCCACCGATATCTCAGAAATTTTGGTCTGATTTGAAGATGTCTGATAAAATTTTCTTTATCTCTGCCTGGAATTTGTAGAACATCACATGTTTTATTTGTCACATCTAAGGACTAGATTTTTGGGGTGTTTTTTGAGAAGTTGTAAATCACTAATCCTGTAAAATACATTGAGGCAGTAAAAGTGAAGAAGGGGAAAAAGAATAAAAAAGCCCAGCTTGGTACAACAAGAAGTTAACAATATTCTGCATGTCTCCAGATGACATTAGTGGTACATTAATGTAATTACATTAGTGGCCTCCTTGAAGCATAGCACAAGAAAATTAGACAAATTCAACATTTATGCAGGAGATTAAAGCAGTAACATTTTTTCTAAGCCTAGCCAGGCCTAGCACAGCACAGGCCTTAGTACTTCATCAGCCCTCTGCCACCATGGAAATTGGAAATCCAAAAAGGAAGCTCTTGATAAGATGGAGACTGTTCTTGGAACCCAGCCCTTACTGTAGTGTTAGAGGTAGAGAAGTTTGGGAAGCTGGTAACTTGCAGAATGCCAGTTGGGTCGTACAGTCACTTGTGGAGAGCTTTGCCTGGAATTAGGGAATAGCAATGCCACGGAGTAATTAAGGATGGTGGAAGTGAAGATAAAGCATGAATATGTTGTTTCAGACTAGTGCTGGGACAGCACAACACTGCTGCAAGGACACAGCAACCAAAATGCAGAGACTGACCTGCTTCTGGTTGTGGAACCAGTTTATTTCCTGGGATCTCCAGCCAGTGGTGCACACTATGGTGTGAACGTGCCCTCGAGCTCCCTGGCCATCAGGTGTGTGCGGTGGGGGTTAGTTTTAGAGAAGAGCTAGGAGGATGCTGACAGATCCCTTTTCCACAGACTTGCTAAGGTGTAATTCTTAAAGTGGAACCTTTGCAGAACTTCTGAAGGACATTGAATGGATCTCACTGATAATCCTGCATCTGCACTGCTGGAGAGTGCAGCAGGAACCCAGATAAATTGGAAACTTTGATGTCGAAATTCAGGTAAACAGATGGTTACTGATTGGATCTCTGAGTGATGTGGCAGTGGTGGTGTCAGGCCAAAACCCCATTTCTGGTTACAAGAAAGCTTCATGCAGAGATAGTGGTGTGCTACTCCAAATGTATCTGCCAGGTAGGGCTGGGATTTGTGTTGGTGCTGGTTAGGGAGACTCCCAAGTGGGATGCTGGTTTAAGGAGGTTAGACAGTGAGGGCTGGGGAACACTTGGATGGGTTAGTGTCTTATGGATGCTTCCCTAAGAGTGTGGAGCAAACCTATGAGGAAGTAAAGGCTGTGGTTTACTGACTTACTGGATTTGCAATTCAGAATGGAGATTTTCCTCCTGCAAGCTGCTTGCACACTCTTGACTGGAATGCTGCTTCTTGCATGACTGAAATCCCAGTTGTACAGCTCAGCACTCTCCTCTTCTTCAGCAGCTCTGATATTTTGCTGACATTAACTGCACACACCTTCTCAGTATGTATATCCTGATTGTCCTGACTAGTTTTCTTTCTTCATGGGGCCACATAGTATTTATATTTTAAGTGTTCTTGTTTACTTATTATTACTATTTTCTGTTTTAGTTGCTGTTATTTTATTTTTACATTCAGTTGTACATTTATTTTATACAATGTTTTGGAGATGAAAGTCCTTAACATTTTTGTTTTTATGTACTATGCTTTCAGTGTTATAACCATACAATTGTGGCTTCTCATGGTGACATATGACTGCTATGAATGTTGGGCCTTTGCAATGCATTTTGGAGGTCACTACTACACATTTGATGTTTAGGAGGTTGACAGGTATGGCTGTAGGTAAGTGGTGGTTCTGGAGAGTATTCTTTGGGTGAGCTATGGGTTCTGGAGATTGCATCCTACACTGTAGAGGAGAGCTGTGCATTTAGTGGAATATTTGGCATTAATGGAGCACTCGGGACAATGGAAGGAAGGGACCAGCAAAGATAAATGGAGCTTCTGGACTGTGAAGAGGACTGCCTTGGTAGTAGTTACATTTGGGAGGAAATTCTCCAGTGCAGGCTGGTAGGTTGGTAAAGTGTGTTTTCTAGGTAAATATAAAACTCAGATGTATAACCAGAGTAAGTGAAAGACCAGGGTAATTATTCACTGGTGTCTTTTGGGTGAGAGGCAGGTTATGTCAACAGAGAGGAAGTTACAGGATATCTGTGATATAAATATCACCCTATAGACACTAATGACGTTGGTTTTCTGAACGACATCAAGTTCCTAAGAACAAGGAATGACCCGTGGACTCACCTGGGTGTCTTGTGCAGTGGCAGGATGATGATCATGGCCTTCAGTTATGCTTATAGACTTACAGTGGGTAAGGAACACCTCTGAATCCTTTCATCCAACAGAAGTTTTGTTTGGGGAAGGAGGTTTTATGGTTGCACTACACACTTGCTACGCTTTGTCCCTCTGTACATTAGAAAGCACAGCAGGAAAACTGTGGTTGAAGTAGTACAAGGCTTACTGGATCATATTTTTTCTCCAAAACCTGGTTGGTATTTTTTTCTTTCCATATTGGAAAAGTAGCACCTGAAACAGTAGAAGTAGAGGTGGGAAGTGTGGTTTTCACATGTAGCAGCCTAAGTGAAAAGTCTTGACGCTAAAATCAGCAAATGTGTAGGGAGATGATGTGAATGTCTATGTGGGAATGTGGGTCCTGTTTGGACTGACAGTGCAGAAACTATATACAAAATGTGGAATGGATTTAATGGTAATACAGTTTCAAAAAACCTTAATCTCCATTCTAAATGCACAGATGCAATGTAGAATCTTTGACTCCCACAGTGCAGTGTACAGCAGGGTATATTAGGTGTTCAGAGGCCAGTCTAATTAAAGAAAGATCTTAATAAGATTCCAGATTTTAAAAAAATAAAAGGCTGCAAAGGGTTAAGTCACCTTTTTTTTCAGTCTTCTTTCTCATCCCATTTTGAATTTTATGTCATGTAAAGTTATTATTAGAACAAGAAAACATCACTTCCAAATTAGTGAAGTGAAGCAGCGTCACAGCTCCAAGGCTGGGAGGCTCAGAGCAGCCTCTGAGCAGAATCAGGATCTTTCTGCTACCTGCACAGGAGGGAGAGGCAAGTAGTAAATATTAAAGCTGGTCTGGATGTGCAGAAGCTTAATGTCACTGCATCCAGTTGCAACTCATTATCACATAAAACTCTCAAGACAGTTCTGTCATCTCCCTGCAGGCAGTAATTAGAGTGGGCTGCCGTGAAGAATGGGGAGATCTCATTTGGTTCTGGGAGTGATCACAGCCATGGTCAAGACATTAATTGGCTGACTGTGAAGCAGTGCTGCTTTAATTGACAAACAAGGGCCAAAGTGTGAAATCCTATCAGAGGCTTGAAAGTTTTCCAGGAGGTGATATTACAAGGAACGGGGCTGTAATGTCTGTAAAACTGTGAGTCTCTTGTGCATTTCCCACTGGGAATCCATCTCCTATGTTAATTTGTCTACTTCTGATTTTTTAATTCATGGGTCTTTTCATCCTGTCATTTGGACATGTGGATACCTTATCTGTTTCTATTGTGCTGTCAAGCTGGACCCATGCCTGGCTGTCTTCTGTGTAAGGTGGTAAGGGGACATCGGTCTCCTGCACTACCAAAGTCAGACCATCCCAGCTTGGTACTCACTTTGCTTCTGCAGTTTGTTTTGTCAAAACCACTTTACTGTTCTCTCATCTAGGTTGTGTTGATTGCTTACAGTAATGACATCATCCAAGACCACTAAGAGGTCACTTCAGATCTTTCCCAAGCAATGCCCATGTTGCCTTCCAGTCTTGGGAAACGCTGGCCTGGCTTACTGCAAGTGCCAAAGCCCTTCAGCTTCCACTGTAGCCAGTGTGAGCTGCCAGAGCTTTTCACTTACAACAAGGCCACCTTTCCTGAGATGCACGATGGAGAGATCACATACTGATATGTCTTGTGAAGAACAGTGTTTGGTAGTAAAGGAGGAAAGGTACCAGTCCTGTTGCAGGTGGGATCTGCTTGCTGAGTTCAGCACGAGAACTCACTGCTTCATTGTGGTTGCAGTGCCTGGTGTCACCAGCAAGCGCTGGACATGTAGCTGGTACAGCGAGCCAGACTCATTATCCATAATGCTTTAAGGCAGCCATGCACCAACAAATGGGAGATTAATTGAAATGTATAGCTGTGCTTTTCCCCTTCTGTTCTTCCCCCATCCTGGAATTGCCATAGTGTCCTCAGGATGAAATGTCTGAATCTGGGCAGTCCTCAGCAGCTGCCACACCAAGCACCACTGGAACCAAGTCCAACACTCCCACGTCATCTGTCCCCTCTGCTGCTGTCACTCCCTTGAATGAGAGCATCCAGCCCGTCAGCGAATACAACGGCACGACGAAGAACAATAAGAGGGCACGGGAAAAGCGGAACAGTCGTAACATGGAAGTCCAAGTCACACAGGAGATGAGGAATGTCAGCATAGGTATGGAAGATGGAGCGTGGATATTCGGTGGTTAAAGTAACAGGCTTCCCAGTGCTCATGTCCCTCTGATATAGGAAGAGGCTGGAAGACAGGGTAAACAGAGTTATAAGTATGGAATTTGAGGTAACCTTACTTGGGGAGATACATGAGTGAAACAGGGCTAATTGGATGTCTGCAGATTTCTGGGTAGCATTTGTTTTTCCAGTAGTATGAATAGTCTCACAAATACACAGGATGGGAAGCGGTTACGAGTTCAGTCCCCTGCAGTTGCATTCATCCATGTAATAGAGCCTCTTTCAGAAACAGTCAAGTCCCATCTAAGTCTAACTGAGCTTTTGGAAAGCTGTTTCTGGACCTCATCAATATGACAGTTAAAAGTTTCTGTTTAGCTTTCTGTGCAGATTTTATCATAAGTATTTAATATCCAGTTGTTCATATACCAAATTTGTTAGACTAAATGTTTTCCTTTCTGTGTGGTTATCCCACACCTTGATATTTTTAAAAGTACAAATTATATCCAGCTAGTTTTCTCTGCTAAACAAGCTACTTTATTTTTTTTATTTCTCTTACAAGAAGCCCCCCAAAGCTTTGGAAGTTGCAGTTGTTTTCTCTCCATTTCACAGAGTCCTTTAGTAAAATGAATTAATTATTTTTGTCAGGAAAGCCATCACCTAAGCCTTTAGCACCAGGCTGTATAGATAAAGAAAAGTATGTAATAACATGATAAAAGCCCATTTCTGTGCTTTCTAATATAGCTGTGCCACTGTAGTATCTGAGCAAGGGCTGTATTTAGACTTGAAGCAGCCTTCAGAAATGAGAAGTGGTCTGTTTTACAGGTCATGAATTTATATTCCAAACGACTGTAAAACTATCTGAAGATCATAGGAAACCCTGTGCAGGATCACAGGGCTGAGTGGGGGTCTCTGAGGGTAGCTCCTAAACCTGATGGTCATTTTTTTCCCTAAGGAATACAGAGGAAATTCCTCTGCTAACTTTCACAGCTGGCTCCTAACAAATTAAGATGATAAACCAACATGTAACATCTATTATTGCAGCATTTGAATGAGAATTGTCATGACTGAGTCCCATGCTGTGTTTATATTAGCAGCTGAGGGGGGTCCCAGAGTCACAGATGTCAATCAGCCAGACACTAGTTAGTTCTCCATAGAAGTGTATGGCTTGTGCTTAGCCAGCTGTCAGACTGATCCATTCAGTGATCCTGGCCAGGGCAAGTCAGCATAAATAGTGGTATCTGAGAAGTTGAGCACAGATGTCAGTAGTTTGAATGCCCTGTCAATACTGGTCTTTAGTTTTAAAGTTGTGCTGCTTTACAAGCTCGTTTACCAGCAGTAGTTTTCTTGGGTCAGAGTCTGCTCACTTCACTTCCATGTGTGTGTAACTCTGAACTTACTGTGCATGTGACACCTACTTTGTTCTTGATGGAAGTATTGTAGAATCTGCTCAAGGCTCACAGTTGCTTCTTTCTGATGTGCTCTGCATATTCAGCCTTTTCTCACACTTAATGAAAAATTAGATTTCCATGCTGAGGAGAAACACAGATACTTAAAATCTAGTTATGTATTTTATGCATCTATAATGAAAATGTCTGTCAGTGATGCAAATGCCTTAGAGCTGAACTACCAAAAAAAGGTATGCAGGAATGCATGCAAAAAAGCTTCCCAGCTTGAAGAAATAAAGAAAAGGAAGCCCCTGTTTGTGTGAGCCAGAGAACCACTGCTGTATGGATGCTGCTTTGGCAGCAGATACACATCTTGCTTTGTCTTCAGCCATGGCAGTTATTGCCAGGTGGTGCACCATGCCAGCCTGAAAGAATAGAATCAGCACTCAAGTTGTCATGGGCTTTATATATTTGGCTACTGAGAATGTTTGGAAAGGTCAGAAATGTCACATCTAAGGTCACTGAGGGACGAATGTAGTTTACAAATTAGGTCTTTAGTCCTTCAAGAATTCTTTGTATGAACAGACACTGTGTTCAATATTGCTTATTTAGAATAGGTGCAAGTCTGAGCTTTTGGATGGTTTAGTATCCAATTAGTGTGCCTTGACAAGTGAAGGCTGTTTCTTATTCTTTAAATACCGACTTAAGGCTGTAGATTATACAGAAATAGTGAATTTGTGACTCTAGATGATCAGCCACTTTCTGTTCCTATTTCAAGACTTAGAACACCATCAATTTTTGAAACCTTGATACTCAAAGCTGCAAAAGTCCCTTCAAGGAACACTGCTGTGATAGTCCTGATCACATGGATCATATACATTGTCTTTTCTAGGAATGGGCAGCAGTGATGAGTGGTCTGATGTTCAGGACATCATAGACTCTACTCCAGAGCTGGATATGTGTCAGGACCCCCGCCTGGAACGCACTGGCAACAGGTATTGATTGTGACTTTGTGCTGTGTGCTCTTCTCTGTTTTGTGAGGAATGAGGAATAGATGCTGTGGCAGTTCAAGATACAGCTGTTTGAGAAAGCCTGTATATTCTGCCTAGTGCAAATATGAGGGGTCCTGACCTTCTTTGGCTTCTCCTGAGAAGGCATATGTCTGCTGACAATCTGCAGAAGGATCTATCCAGCTGACCAAGAACTGGGCTTGTCTGCATTGCTGGATCAGGGAGGAGTGACAGAAGGTTTCACAGAATCACAGACTGGTGGTGTTGGATGGATCCCTAGAGATCTAGTCCAATCCCTTGCCAAAGCAGGATCACCAAGAGCAGGTTGCATAGGACAGTGTCCAGGCAGGTTTTGGAATCTCTGGGCAGCCTGTCCCAGCACTCAGTCATCCACAGAGTGAAGTGGTTTTGACCCATCTGTGCACTCAGGACCTTGATGGAGTCCTCTGAATTGGCAGATTTACACTGAACTATTCAGTTACTCTGGTTCCTATCCATCACCTGCTTTGTGCTAATCCTGTTTAGCTCCCTAAAGGCTATTAATTTTGTTCACTAATTGAGCTCCCTAAAGTCCATTAATTTTGGCACCTTGCTTCTGTGAGGCATGTATTCGTGTAGGCACCTTGGCTTCACTAAGGTCTGGTGGTTAATTTTAAAGGATTCATTAATTTTTACCATTGTCTGTAATTTCACTTGCTAGTTGGTGAAGAAAAAAAGACCATTGCTTTTGAGTCCTACCAACACCTGACTCCTATCTGGTCTTATTGCTAAGGTTCTATCAGAATTGGTAGGAGTGTGGGAAATCCTCACACAGTTTGAGCTGAGCTTCTGCAGGTTGAAATTTTTCTATCAGATTTTGAATAGTCATTAACTGTTACAATTTAAAAGGAAATCAGCTGGGCAAGCTTTGGGGTTGTGTGTGTTGGGTACTTGTCCTTGATGTGGAGAATAAAGCATGCTTTTACTTAGTGTGTTCCCTGAATCAGCCCAGGATGAACAGCTGGAATGTGCTCTCGGGGTTTTGATGGCAATAGTCTGGGATGCTCAGTATTCCAGAGATAAATGTTCTAGCTTAAATGTTGCCAAGTAACAAGAGTCCTTCATTCTTTTTGCTTTGTTTTGATTATTTGGGATTTTGCTTTCTTCCAACAACAGCCCAACTCAGGGGATTGTGAACAAAGCGTTTGGCATCAACACAGACTCTCTGTATCATGAACTTTCCACAGCAGGGTCCGAAGTTATTGGAGATGTTGATGAAGGAGCAGATCTGCTAGGTAAAAGCTTGTTTAGAACCATTCTGTATTTTAATTTATTTTTCTCCAGAACTTGGATATTTGGCTTTAAAAAAAGGTGTATAGAAATTGAGATATGTGACTGAAATGATGTACCTGCAGTGTAGTAATGCTTACTTAGAAAGTAACTTCAGCTGTTGGGTAACTTTTATTTGTGCTGCTTTTATGTACATAAGCTATTTTTCTGGAATATTCTCCTTCACAAAAAGCTTGAAGACAAAATTTGCTCGTTTTGCTTCCTCCCCCATATTCCCCCCAATCCCAGTAATTTTACACACTAGCATTTTCACTTTGCAGAGAGTTTGTTTGAAATTTGAAAATAACTCCTTTTAAAAATTTTTTCAAGTTTAAATGATATAGAAATACTATGGTCTGTATTGCAGTTTTCACCCTTTTATTATCAATCTAGGAGCTGTAGAAACTGACTTTATAGCCTTATTCTGAAGGAGCTTGTAATATCTGAAGTCTGGTTATATTTGGTTTTCCTGACTAGGACTTTGAAGCACCGTGGCAAACAGCTTTGCCTCAGGTAGCAGTTTGAACCCTTGCTCTCTTTGGTGTTGGTCTCTTGAGTATCTAGACTTTAATTCATCACCAAATTTAAGCATGCCTTGCTGACTGTTCTCCAGAATCAAGACATTACGAGCAGTCTTTGTATACTCAGACAACACAGACAAAACTGTAGCTCACTTTCAGTTTTAATGCTTGATGTAAGGACCCATAGAAGACATGAAGACTCCAGTCATAGGCCTTGTATGCAGTTAGCAGCAAGAGGTCTGATCTGAAAGTGTATGTTTACTGATGTGAGAGCTGCTTATGGATAATCTTGTAAGTTTGGTTCTTTATATATGTCCAGATGAGGATGACCTGAATCATGTCACAGATTTGCCGCATTTGCAGAAATTCAGTTAGGAAGATATTTGGTCATCTTTGAGTAAGTCTTTTATTAGGAGCCTCCAACAGTGATTTTTATACTCTTCACCAAAGACTACCATGAAGTCACGGACTGAAGAGTGGAAAGGAAGGTTAATGCAATGCTTTTTATAAGCATGGTGCTATCCTTGCAACATGCAAGAGAACTCTCGTGCATGGATTGGTGAACATTGCCTGA
Source organism: Heliornis fulica (assembly GCA_013399135.1). Lineage (NCBI taxonomy): Eukaryota > Metazoa > Chordata > Aves > Gruiformes > Heliornithidae > Heliornis > Heliornis fulica. The sequence goes on along the minus strand of VXBZ01007839.1, from coordinate 208,113 downwards.
AGTGTTAAAACATCTGTTGCTTCACTTCCAACTCAGGATTGACAGAAGAAAAAAATCTACAGAAGACTCAAGATGAAATCATAGGCTTTCTCTGCCTGCAGTTGGGTCAACACTTGCAGATACTTAGAAGAGTAGGAACTTAGAAAGAAAAGCAAGATTTCCAGGTTTGAGAATCATCTGGAATTCTGCAGTCATTGCAGAAGGGCTGGAACTCCTGCTTAAGGTGAAGACAACAGTAGGAACTACATGTGACACTTGAAGCTTCATCTCCTTGCTCTGGAATTATTTTTGTGCTATCCACCCCCCATAGATTATTGGGAACTCTCTTCCTAGCAGAACCAAAGCATTAAAAACACTATCTTGCCATTGCCCGTCTATTTTATCTTGGTCCTCAGGTGCTTCCTTGTCTAGGAGAGTGCATGCTCAGTTATATGGCTATTTTCCCATAATCACTGTGCCAAGTACTGCTTTCCTTCTGTCCACCAAATGTCTGGGGCGCCAGGGATTGTCATCTTCTAAGAGTTACTGTTCAGGAGAATTATTTGTTTGATGTATGAACTGCTTCAAACAATCTGTTTCCCACTTCTGAAAGCCTCTCTTCTGGGAATCCACTTGCCTTTTGGATTACCCTGTGGTCTCACCCAGTGATCAGTGAGAAATGCAGACTGTTGTTTTCAGAGTGCTCAAAAAAATAGTTACCCAGTACTTGCAAGGTTAATCCCTGCAGTTTCAGTTAAAGCTGTAGGTGCTTCACCTCTTCCAGTAATGAGGCTGCCCAAAGACTAGGTTTTGGGTTGAGACTTACCTTGTTTTGTAGTTACCACTGGTAATAAAAATGTACAAAGACTTTGTGGAACAGTGCCCATGCAAATGTGGCTTATGAAAAGTATGTTTCTGTGGTGGGGCAATTTTCTGATTTGAGTAGAGCAGCAAAACTCTTGCAGTTGATCACTCAGCGGACCGGCAGAACAGGAAGGCTTCTCTTTGTTCCCTTTCAAACCTGGGAGATGGGTGGTGATGAAATCAGGTAGTTTGGGAATTCACTGTGAAAAATGTTAATCTAATCTTCTTTGAATTCTGGCTACTGACTCTGTCCACGTAAAAGTGTTCTTTAAAATGAATGTGCATGTTGCCAGGAGTGTACAAAAGGAGGAAGAGAGATCTTAGAGGTCGTGTCTCTGACTAAGAGATGAGATTTGTACTTCCACACACACACTGTGCGCAAGAGAAAGCACTAAGGAAGTCTGGCAAAGGTGGAAGGAAGAGGCTAGATCTTAGCACTGACAAATCTGTCAACATTATTCAAAATTTTGCCTTTTTTGTTAGATAATTGTTCTCTCTGTCTGCTGTACCTTTGAGTCTAAAAAGCCACAGAGGAAACTGGTTTATGGAAGCAATGTAAGAAACAAGATCTACAAGCCAGAGTTCTCTTTTTTTTATTTATTTTTGTGTCATATTTGGAGCTTTCTTCTCTCTGTAAGAGGTTTACCCCACCTAAAGGAAATTTGAATACTTCCTCTTAAAATCTCTCCAAAACTTTGCAATCAATCTTCAAAGAATATTCTCTCCTTTTGGAGTTAGTTTCTTAAAGAAAAAGAAATCTCATTAAAGAGGACTTTAAAATGGAAGGAACTGGCAGAAACTACCCTTGAGGAATAGCTCTCAGGCAAGTGTGTTTCTCAAATGGAAAACCTCACTTATTACTTCTGAGTATCTGCAAAGCAGCCAACATCTCATGGTATGAAATTGGCAGTCTTCATTGCAGTTTTTGAATATAAAATAATAACATATGTGGGTATGTCCCACTGCCTCTAATACTGCTTGCTATGCATGAATTTGTATAGGAAACATTCTGGAGAGGAATGTGGTGTAAGAATGATTATTTACTAGTGGTATTTTTAGGCCAAATTCCCTTCTTTCTCACTACAGCCTTAGGAATAATAGATGACTTTTCCTGCATATTGTCTTGTTAATTGCAGGTTTTTACCTCCTGATCCTGGGTATGTTCCCCTTTGTCTCACCTTCCCCTTCCTGCTCTGCCTCATCCCAAGAGTTTCTGGGATGCTAGCAGTTTGGTTATGTGCTATGGGCAGGTCCTTCCTTTTAGTTTTAGGATACCTGACTGCATTTGCTTTGGAAATTAAAAGCTCCCTTCAAATAACAGGGGTTTTGTGGTGAAGAAGAAATTTGGCTGTATTAGTGGTAAGTTTATATATTCCATTGAAATGGGATTATCATATGTGTCCCACTACTGCACTAGAAAAAAGAAAAAAATAAACCCAAACAGTTTTAAAATGCAACCAATTGTCTTTTGCAAGCTGAAGTGTCATTGAAGAATACATTTATCATAAAAAGATCTAGTTGCTAAAATCACAAGGGAAGGGGAAATGAGAAGTTAGTGGGAACTAACTGTTCTGCATTTAGTGGTACACAACTAAATAAAGAGACAGTAAAGAGAAATAAATGTCTATCCAATCCAGGAAGATGCAATTGCCTGAGATTAATGTCTGGAAAACAGGGTAGCTGAGGCATATGGTTGCAGCTGTACCACGGGTTACCTTCCCTTGACTTTTTTTTTTATGTCCTGTATGTAGAGTCATGCCATCGACAGTCATGGCAGGTCCTGTCCTTACTATTTCATGCCTTTTGACATTGAAATGGCTGAATCATTGTTAATTTTTTTTAAACAAAATTTTTATTTTGTTGGTTTCAGTCACTGATTGACCCTTTTTTCACTTCCTTTTTTTCCCTTGTCTCTTTGTGCTTCGCTGGACATGGCCCATAGGGGAGTTCTCAGGTGTGTATCTCCTCCGCTCAGTTTCCTTTCTTGTTTCTTTTTATCTTGTTGAGGTTGAATGATGTGGTATACACATGTGATACTCCCCTGCTCTTGTCCAAACACGGTTGGCTTTGCAGACTTCTCCCACCTTTGCCTTGCTTGGTTGCCTTGCACCGGTGGGTCCCTGGGCAGCAGGACATCCCCACTCTGTGCTCACATGCCTGCTGCGTTTCAGTAAGCTTTTCTTGTGTGGCTTCTGCAGGTTTGCTCCACTGTGTTACACTGGCCTGTCACTCCAGGTCTTGGGGCTCAAAGTGCACTTTTTTCCCTGTCAGGATGGATGCTGTGCTTGCAGCAGAACTCGGGTGGCATGGGACTGAGTGCGGTTCCCACTCTGAGCAAGCTGTGGGTTAGTTAGTGCATACTGGCCCTGTCCTGGAATAGCTGTAAGGACGTTAAAGACACTGTATTGATGGATTAGAGTGACAAAGCCTCTGTCTTTCCTTGGAGCTTTGCCTTTCTGGCATGAGTTTACGTGGTAGCTCTGTCTTTTGTGTGGTGAAGGAGACTCCCTGCCATGAGGCCATGGCCTGTCTTCAGACAGTTTGCACCTTTCCAACACGCTTGGGCCCTGATGCAATTTCAGGTGAAGTCAAGGGGATCTCTCTTGATTTCTGTGCAAATTGGAAGATGGTTTCCCTGTAGTGAAGACAGGTGACTTGTGCAGTACAACAGTGTAATGGTATGTGGTGATGAAGTCTGTCATGTTTCTTTGCTCTGCACCTTTTGATGTTGGCTCTGTGAGGTGACAAAAGAATAGGATGGCATCATCCTTTCTTTTAGTTTAAAATGTTTTTAGTGTAAGCCACTTTTTTGTGGTTGTTTCTCAGAGAACCTCCCATTGTTGGGTTGGAGTCGGTCTCACTGTGGAGGTGGATCTGGGCCTGTGCCAAAAGCCCAGATGAGAGATTTGATATCTACCCCCTTTTGTTTTCCTCCTGCCCCTGTTCTTCCCTCAGCCTGTTCATAATGTCTGTTGAACTACCTTTGTTGTGGGGATGGGAAACCCAAAGACATGTTGGCCAGGGAAAGTGATGGATATGGAAGAGATGGATGAGCTCATCTCGAGCTTGTCAGCATAAATCCCTGATAGGCCAGACTGCAGCAGAGTGAGGTGTAGGTTAGTTACTGCTGAGCATCACGTATAGTGGCACCACACACAGATGTACACATGCTGATGAGCTGCTCTATTTGCTATTTACAGACTGGTACTTAATGGCTGCTTTTTTTCTCTTCCTTTCTTCCCCTTTGTCCCCATCTCTTTCTGTTCCCTTTCTCGTATGGGATGGCTCTCATAGTACGGGATGATTTCTTTGGTAAGGCGAAGGCCTTTTTTCTTTTTTTTTTCCCTCTTTTTTCTTTTTTTTTTTTTAATGTGCATTTTTTTTCTAAAGTTCTTCCATTCACTCAACATCCCTCCATATGTCTTGCATTACCTTGGTTTGTTTTTTTGTGATGGTGATATCACCTCTCCAAGAAGCAGGACGCAGCTGCTCAGTAGTGGTGGTTTGGGGATTCTCTCTGTTTCTTGTAGTTGATTATCCACTTTGATCTTTTTTACCATTTGTCTAGCTATGGGAGGTAGACAATGTAGGATGGGCTCTGTTAGACAGGGCTCTGTCCACACTTCTCTTCCCTTTACTTCACACCACAAAAGGGTGAAGTCATCTCCTAGTCACTCCACAGTGATTTTTTTTACCTATTACAGCCTGCATAAGGTTATCTAATAGTGGCCATTCTGTGCCTCTGGGGTGGCTTCATCTGTTTCTTTATTGCAAGACTAGCCCTTCAGACCTCTCCCTGGTTAAAGCATTGGGCTGTGAATGTGTCACACAAATAAAGTAGAAGCCATACTGTTGGGATGCTGTATGGCTTTTCATTGTGGCATGATAGCTCACCCTGTTCACCTGAGTTCCTTTCTCTCTCAAAAACAGCCACAGAGAGGGATAGAGGACTCAGAATGGGAAGGAAAAAAGATTTAGTCCAAAAAACCCTGGAGATAAACTCTTTCCCCGGATGTCTCTCAACATCCATGTGCCAATTGAAAGTCTTACTAGCTAAATAATGATTTTGTCCCTTGTAGAATCACTAAAAATGAACAAGAAAATAATCTAATAAGCAGATGACTTCCTGGTCTTCCAGTCAACATATGGCATGCCACAAAAGAAAGGGCTCTAGGTCATTCACCTTACCAAACCAAAAATACACTTCAGTTTACACCGCAGTTAGTGCGTCTCGCTCTTTTGCTGTTTGCAATATTCTTTGACACAGCATCCAAAGAACATGTTGCCTGAAACATCAAAGTGATTAATTATCTGTCTACTAATTTTTTCAAAAGTTATTTGAAAATGCTGCTTCTTACTCATTCTTGCTGGGAATTTGCTTTTGCCATCATAAATTCATCCCATTTAACTGTGGGAAGAGGAACTATATGTTGGAGTGTTGTGATGTGTTCTCACTTCTTGTATGCTTCCATGTTTCTCTAACTTCCATTTTTTTCAAGATTGTGCTGTTTTTATTTTATTGCAAATATTAATCAGCAAATAACGGATCATGAATACTGTTGATGTCTGCTTTAATGCAAGAGGTACTTCAGAGGGCAGGACAAGGAGCACTTCAGCACAAACACTGATTGTTGAGAGACTTTTATGCTGTGGGATTTATGAGAAATGAGCTGCAGCCCTCAGTACTGTCCCACAGCAGGGAGAAGTTTCTTTGCCATTAGCTCTCAGGTGGCCTCTGTTCCCAACTGTGAGATAGAAGCTGACCCTGGGAGTCTGCAAGTCTCTGGAAGTTGGATACAATCCAGATGTGCTCTTGGTTCCTAAATTCTTTTTTCATTTAGTTTTATGAAATACTGAAATTGACCTTCACTCTTAGCCACAGATTTTTCAAAGTGCTTGCACCTCAGTATGTGTATTGCAGTTGTTGTATGTTCATGCCCAAGTGCAGAGTGTGTGATACAGATGTTTTCTTGAGTGTGGGTCTTAAATGACGGGACTGAGACTTCAGATATTAAAAATCTATGAGAAAACCGTTAAGTATACATAGAGTGATGCACAATCTAAAGTCCTCTTAAAATTGCTATGGTGGAAGACTGATAATGTGAAGCTTTTCATGGGCATGAAATGGATCACAACCGTGATCCCAAATATATACTAAGGGACAGAACCTTTGGCTTATACTAAGAAAGAAAGAAAATCACTGATGTGCAGGTTTGAACAGCAGTTTGGACAGTGTTGTGCTGTCTGTTGTGAAAAACTCATGAGCTTCGACCTTCTTTCTGTATGAGTGATGGTAAAAAATGGTTGCAGTAGCTCATGGCTGAACCAGAAGTTATGGACTTGACTTCCCCCAACTGGCATTACTAAAGCTCTCCTCTCTGGGAGTCTGGGAAAGTTGGGGTAAGAAGCTAGGTCTGCATTTGAGCTCTACAGAAGGACACATGGATGTCTTTGCTAGTGCTGCTTGGTCTCTCTGCAAGAGGCCCTCCACTCTGCACAGCAGGACACAGAAGCTTAGGGAAGCCTAACAAAAGTTTTCTCTTCCTCAAGCATGAGTCAGGCAGAGCCACAAAACAGTTGTATTTCTGGGTGAAAACTGCCTGGCCTTTCTTTTCAGGAATGGGCAAAGAAGTGGGGAATCTGCTGTTGGAGAACTCACAGCTGCTGGAGACCAAGTAAGGAACTGTTGTGTGCTCTGAACTGCCTGCCTGATTATAATTGAGATGTCATCTTGAAGTAGGTCTTGGCCAGAAGTCCTGTCTCACAGGGGCTTTATTTAACAGGTTCTTTTGAATAATTGCTGTTCCTTCAACCAATTCCTCAAAGAGGAAGTGCTCTTCTGAGTGACTTTCCTAACTGTTTCCTTTCTGCAGGCACTTGGGTGAAGTCTCTGTGCTGGTAGGGTCTGATCCCAACTGAAATCAGTGGCAAACCTTTAATTCACTTCAGTGGGAATCTAGATGTGGCTCCAAGCCTCAGGGGAATGTTGCTGTCTATAAGTTTTTACTTGCAAGGTTTGCTATTTGGAAAGAAAAGGTTCTTACTCTTGAGAAGAGCTTTCAAAGATGTAACAGTTGGTCATGGCAAAGCAGTGTAATGGATGTATTTTTTGAGAAGGGCTGGCAAACCAGATACTAAAGTGAAGCACCCAGGACGGGGAAGAGAAAGGCAAAGTACTCCCAGGGGAGAGTTGGAGAGCTTACTATGATAGGGAGATGCTGATTTTAAGTATTTTAAGATACTTTGGAGCTGATTGGAAATGCTTATTTATATCACCGTCATCAACAATTAATTACAGATAACAGCAGTTCTGAAAGGTGTGTTCCAGATCTCCATTTTGTTAAAAATAGATTTGAACCTTATGCAAGTGGTAGGTGACCCTACACCTGCTTTTTGTGGTATAGTGCCATCTTCTTAAGGAGATATTGGTCTGTCAGTCAGGGCACAGGACTGGCCAAACCTCATCCTGACCAATTACAGTGATTTCTGTGGTGTTCTGCAGCTCCCTCTTTCCATGAGTTATAGTTGAATTGTTTAAATAAACTAATTTCAACTCTCCTTGTAGTGCTTGTGACTTTAGTTGCAGGTCTCTCTTTTGGACAGCTGCTGGTTTTGGGCATTTTTGCTTATTGTCCCTTTCACACCTTTAAGAAATGCTTTGAACGTTGTGAAGAATGATTTGATTGCCAAGGTGGACCAGCTGTCTGGAGAGCAAGAAGTGCTGAAGGGAGAGCTTGAAGCGACAAAGCAGGCCAAAGCCAAAATGGAAACCAGAGTCAAGGAGCTGGAGGAGGAGCTGAAAAGGTGAGTGATTCACCCCCTGCCCCAGGGAACCAGTAGGACATCAGTGATATACTCATCTCTTCTGTTTGTTTACTGATTCCCTCCTGGAGATTAGCAGTGCAATTCCAAGGTAGTTACAGAGAACCTCAGGGCCCATAGTAGGTGGCTGAAATATTTTGTGGTGTTACATTGTTTTTATTGTATTGAAATGGATTATTGAACCTTAGAAAAAATAACCCAGATTTTTCCTCCCCAGGACTAGGATTCTACAGCAGCAAGTGCAAATTTAGTTCCTCTGGATCAAAGTGTTTAGAGTTTGAGTTTGCATTTTAAAGAAAAAAAGAAATAAAATGAAGTTCAAAACCAGTGGTTTAGAAGGACATTGTCAAGAGCTTCATCCTCACAGCAACTGAGACAGCTGAAAGGAGTGAATGCCCATTCATGTAATGAAAGAGCTAACACAGATTCACACAAACAGTATTTAAATGCCACTATTGTTAATTGTTTCATTGTTCATGTGAAGAAGGAGAAGAGGATGCAGAAGATATTTTAGTCCTATGCAGGTAGCATTTGGAGAGATCTCACTTCTTATTTTCTGCTCAGACTAGAGGAACTGAAGGCTGTGTGCCTAGCAAAACCTGTGATGATTTCACATCCATAAAACTGAAGATACCCCTCGGGGCTGAGAACCACATAATTACCTTTTGACTAGCTGTACATTGCACTGTGCTGTCTCGATTCAGAGGACAGATCTTGCAACTGGACTCTGGAAGGGTGTCTTTGTAATCTGAAGCACAGAATCACCAAGAATAACACAGACTGGTCTCTTCATTGTTCAAAATGTCTGAAACGAAAATAGTCTCAGAAGCAGTGGAAATAGGTCTCATTTTTTAAAAATGCCTTTTTGAGTCTCTTATCATATATGTAATATATTAAATATATTATGCAGAAGGGACATGGACTTTTAACAGGAAGATAAGCCTTTTTTAGAAGATGGAGACAGCAATTTTTTTCAGTATTTTTGCTGTTGATAGAAGTGCTTGTCATTCCAGTTGGACTGCACATCAGTATGGAGTTTAAATAAATGAAAAGCACTCAATAAATACTTCAGTTATTTTATTAGGATAGATTTGGTGCTTTATTCTTTACCATTATGTCAAACTGTCCTTCACATTAGAGGCTTTTTGCACTGCACTGAAAACAGAAGCAGCCCAGAACTTAAGCCAGCACTTTTGCTGCTGGTAATGGCTCTGTTTTCCCATGGTTAAAGTCTCATCAAACATTTGATTATGGCTCTGAAATAGAAATTGACTGGATTGTTCCAGTGATACAGATTTTGGGGCTTACATCAAATGTTCCCAAGAAATGATGTCAGTGAAGCTCTTCAGAGTAGCATGCTGCAAGAGGGAGGGAACAATATCAGAGAAGTATCTCCTAAATTTTTTGCTTAGCTTGCACTTTGAGAAAGTTTCTTTGTGGTGCATGCAGACAGACCTTCCTGGAGATGCTTCTCCTCCCAGATGGCCTCAGGGCCAGCCATAGTATCACTTGTTGGTTTGATGTGTTTCTCCCTGTTTCCTAGAGTGAAATCGGAAGCGATTGTTGCCCGCCGAGAACCCAAAGAGGAGGTGGAGGATGTAAGCAGCTATCTCTGTACAGAATTGGTATATTACATTACTAAAATGCCTGTGGGGAAAGGGGGTTTATGTACTTACTCTGTTTTACCTCATAGACATGAGTACTGAGATGCAGATTGATCTGCCTTTGTTAGTGATGAGGGCAAAGCTGGTGAAGGGCAGGTTGTTGCTGATGAGCATTGCTGGTGGAGATTACCTCTGGTGCTGTGAGATTACCTTTTCATATGGCTTTAAAACCATAGTTTGGCAAAGATGAGCAGCCATCACAGTGGCAATACCATGCACAGTGTGGTTTCTGCAGAGCAGTGCTACAGCAGTGCCTTGCTCAGCACCTTCCTCTTTTATGTGGTGCTCCCTTTGGACTGCAGTGTGGTTTCTCTTGAGGTCTTGTGACAGTCAGGCTTCTCCAGAAGAGCCTGTGTCCACACTGGCAGTGAAGCTGCAAGCCATGAGTGAAATCAGGGTTATATTGGCAGCTTTGCTGCAGTAACTACTGCCTTCTACTGGCTCTGTAATCTGAATCTTGTGGCATTTTTTCATTGGCTCTTTTATGTAAGCCAGTACTGCCTGCTACAGGATACAGGCAGAGAAAGCTTGTGGACTGGTCTTGTACAGTAGGTCTTCAGACTGTTCTGGCTGAGGTAGAGGCTTTTCAACAGAGACCAACTGTAGGAACAAAAAAAGGCACTGACAGGAGGTCTGGGTTGTTGTTTGTAAATTTAAAAAAAAAAAGTTTGTAAAATTCCTTTTCATTTACAGACTTCTTGTTTTGATTGGTCACACATGTTTGTTCCAGGGAGGCGGGAGAGGGACTTGTTTGATTTGTGCTGTTCTAGCTCTCAGCAGTACTCACCATCTCAGTGAGTTTGGGAATTGCCATGGTCTAGGGACAGTCCAGTGCCACTTCCTAGCAATGGGTTCCCCTAATCCTTATGATTTCTTTTTGGGCAGATGTTTTCCCTGACTTAGCTGTATTGTTCTCAGTTTCCACTCCTCAAAAGAGACAAACAGAATCTCATTCCTGTTACCTCCTAACCCAGAGCCACATGTGCCCTCATTGGAAGACCAAGTTGTGTCACCAAACAGGAAAAGGCCTTTTTTAGTTTGCTGAGTGTTTCAGTGTATACTAACAGAACACCTCCTTCTTAGTCCTCCTGAGAGGACATGCTACTTGCTGCTTGTGACTTGACTAATGAACTAAACTTTGTTTTCCAAACTTTTCTGGACCAGCGGACCACTGGTGACTCTCATAGGTCCTTGCAGACTATCAAAGCACATTGCTGGCAATATTGCTGGCTGGGTGGGGTTTTCAATTTGGTGGTGGTTCTAATTCTAATTTCTGTGGGTTTGGAGAACACCCAAGAGGTCCGTGGGCCAGCGTTTGGAGCTCACTTGTCTAGAATTTGCACCTCATATGGGGAAATTGGGGGTAATCAAACAGAACAGAAGAACTAACAAATATGTCTTTCTGTCTCCTGACTTCCCTGTACTAACATGAATCCCCTTCCATCTTTTGTTGGCTGAAGCAGTGCTCCTCCCCCCTGCAGGACAACATTCCCATAGCTCAACGCCGTCGCTTCACCCGTGTGGAAATGGCCCGGGTTCTGATGGAACGCAATCAATACAAAGAGAGGTTGATGGAGCTCCAGGAGGCTGTCAGGTGGACAGAGATGATCAGGTGAGACCTGGTGTTGGTGAACATCACTGTTATGGACAGATCCTGGCCATGTTTGACCTTGTGGTCAATGGAACCCCTACCAAGATATGGACTGAGAAGTCCTGAAATTTTTCCAAAGTGTAGATACTTCTCTCCTCATACCTGTTTTTTTTTCTCTTTTATTCCTGAACCTGGGCTGCAAACCTTAAGTTGCCATCATTGTTTGGAGACCCTAAACAGTTGTTTATCTTGCTTGTTTCTGGTGCTAATTAAGCTAGGAGAAGCTGTAGGGAAAAGGGTTGCTTCTGATCAATGAATCCTAAAGGCTATAGCTTGAAGTGAATACAGTGCTGGAGTTTGTAGTTAGCAGACTAGTACTGTGGTAGTGGTAATGTTGCAGGGAGTTGATAAAACTTCAAATTGAACATGCACTGTGTTTCATATCAATATTGAAGCATAAAGTATTTTGGTGTGCTTACATTAAACATCAGTGCATATTACTTTCTCTTCTGTATTTTGAAATGTCAGAATCAATTCTGAAATTTGATACAGCTTCCTTGATGGAAATAGCCTGCTGATTGGCAGAAACCTGGGTAAGAGATGCTGAAATGAATTTGCTTCTGCTCTGTTTGTCTTTAGAGCTTCCCGTGAGCACCCATCCGTCCAGGAGAAGAAGAAATCCACCATTTGGCAGTTGTAAGTTCTTTGGTTGTTTGAGATTAAGAAAAGGGCAAGCATTGCCATTTCTACTTTAGACAGCAACTTAATAGACTCTGACATTAATAAAACATCAACTAACAGTGTTGTCAGTTGAACCCTTTTGCCTTCAAGGGCTTCCTTTGCCCTTACTGACATTAAAATCAGATCTGAATACCCACACTGGTTTTGTTTTACAAGCTGACATAGGTCACAAGTACCCAGGAATGGAAATGTTCATACAATCAGTTGTAATAAAGGGCTGTTTTCAGAAGGTGTCTCTTTCAGGAACCTAAAACCACTTTTTCAGTCAAACAGAAGATTTAGCTCTGTTTGAAGTAGGGAAGTTTTCATGAAGGACTTACAGCCCATCATTGCACACCTCTTGCTTCCCCTGTTTTGAATCTACGGTGTGCTGTCTCTCCACATACCTTTACTCATATTTGTTGGCCTTTTTCTGTCCCCAGCTTCAGCCGTCTGTTCAGCTCTTCCTCAAGCCCCCCACCAGCAAAGAGAACGTACCCGTCTGTGAACATCCACTACAAGTCTCCAACAACAGCCGGGTTCAGCCAGCGCCGCAGTCACACCATGTGCCAGATCTCCTCCGGCAGCCGCACCCTGGAGTTCTTCCCTGAAGAGTGAGTTCTGTGCTGGGTGCCAGGCCAGGTCCATGTGTAGCTCTCCCAAATAGCAATTTTTCTTAAAATAAGGTGTTTTCTGCTTAAAAAAAGTTCGTGGTGGTAATATGTTTCTTGCTCCTGTGGTTTATCTCCCTGATCTTTGACTCATCAGTTACCATGTGGGTGGGCACAGCAGGCTTATCGCTGCTGTGGTTTTCTGGGCTGTGATGTTACACATCAGCAGGGACTGCTGTAGGTTTGAATAGGCCTTGGCCCTAGGTCTGTGCTCATATTTGCAGACTGTGGGATAGAGTGAAGTAGGGCTTCTGTGACAGAGTGTGTTGGCAGCATTGGACACTGGCATGGAGTGTCTCACCAGGCCATGTTGACAGGAAGTTTAGATGAAGACAAAAGTTTGCTCAACAGCACATTTATGTTACAGTCTTTCCTTTTAATCTTAACCATGCTAGAAAAGAGCCTCTAAGTGTTGCTACTGCAGTCTTTTCCCTGTCCTTTACTGTCTCTGTCCAACATGGAGGGAGTAAACCTCTGTGCCTTACTTGACTTCAAAACCTGCAAGTTCTGTCATTATGGGGTTGTATGGTTTAGTATGTGGAATGTTTTTGCGGATGGACTTTGGACAATGTGATGGTAAAGTATTATTAACTCCTGCAATAAGAAAGATTTCTCAGAAGGATGCTAGATAAAGAGAAGAGAGATTGTCTTTAGGAAGGTAAATTTGAATTTTATAGATACTGTTCTTTTTATCTTAGTACAGTATCATAATCTTTGTGTGGTGTCTGAGTACTTCTCAGCAGTGCAGTAATGATGTAACTAACCGCTGTCAGAAGCTGTTTGTTCTCTCATCCTGTCCCCAAGGGGGGAAGCATGTGCAGGGAAGTGTTTTGTTTTAGCAGGGGGCTGGTTTTGGTTTAAATACATATGTCATTATGTGTGTATGCATGTGTAGGGGGCTTTGTTTTGGATTGGATTTTTTGCTGATGTTCATACCTTGGAATGATTTTTTAGAAGCCTATTGAGAGCTGGAACTGATACTCAAACAGGCTTTGTTGATATTAGAACATATCTTCAGAGCTCACAGATCAATTTTTCTTTTAACCTTTGCCAGCAGTTTCAACAGCAGTTAGGGCATATTTTCCTTGTCAGCAGAGAAAGCTTTGAAATGGACTGAAAAATAAATAGTTGACTATAATGAAGAAGAGAAGAACTCAAAATGTCTTCCTGATGGAGACATTAAATCAGTAAATTGTAATGGCCAGGCAAAAATTGGTGTAGTCTGATGGATTGGTGGGTCTTATGGAAGGTTGATTCCCCATTTCTGGAGGGCTCTTGAAGCATTGAAGTGGAGATGACAATGATTTGGCCTGCCACATTGCTGAGGTAACAGGGAGTTGGAGATTAGGGATGCCAATATCTACTTCTTAACAGAGTTTTTCTTTCTCCAATTTCTTACTTGAAATGGAAGATGGATTTGGTTGGCTTTGTGTTTCCTCCCCCTCCATGGTGACACATAACCTTTGGCTTCTGTTTTTAACCATAGTTTGAGAAAGAATTCTGTGTCTTCTCTCCTCAGTGACTGCACGTCCTCAGCGCGTCGCGAGCAGAAGCGGGAGCAGTACCGCCAGGTCCGGGAGCATGTGCGAAATGATGACGGGCGGCTGCAGGCCTGTGGCTGGAGCCTCCCTGCCAAGTACAAGCAGGTAGGGACCACTCTCCAGACAGGCTGAGGGGACATTGTCCCTCACAGTTAAACTAGTGAAGAACTAACTGTCCCACTGGTAACCTCAGTCTTAGCCCTTAAATATTTCCTTTACAGGTATCATATCTATATTTTATTTGTGTGATAATTGTAGGCATAGATTAAATGAATCTTTTCTGGATTTCTACCTAAAGTCATGCATGGAGATGCTGAAAGAACCTATCCTAACCCAAAAGTAATTAATCCTTTTTGTCCAGAGCCCAGTATTTGGTTTTATTTCCTATTTTTCATTATAATTAGACTTGAACATTAGGTATTTCATTTATACTCTTAAACCTTAACTGATTGTTTAGTATACAAACCAAATACAGTGCAATTTGCTCCCACTTCTCCCCAGCAGTAATACAAAATCAAGTGTCATCAGCCTCATTTGTTGGCCTGTGACTCACTTCACCGCTCAAAGACGGAGTCTTGCCTTGTGGCTTTAAAGTGGATGGGTTTCAAGGCATGATGAAAGAGAGCACCAGTGTTCTAACATCTTTGTGGGGAGCATCCATTAACAAACCTCTCTCTGTCAGCAGTCCAGCATATAGGCTCTGTTGACCATAAGTAGGGTACTGTATCATGGTGGGACAGGCAGTCTCAGGTAGGCTGCTCCCGTCCCTGCAGGGACTCTGTGTCATACAAGATGTGAGATGAAGCCTCAGCAGCACCTACCTCTGAGTCTAAGAAGTTTGGTTCTGCTGTATTGGTTACCTCTCTCTTAGCACAGTGTGGTGTTTACAACTTTATACTGTCTTTTTTGTTTTTCTCTTCCCCACAGCTGAGTCCCAATGGTGGTCAGGAAGACACTCGCATGAAAAATGTCCCCGTGCCTGTATATTGTCGTCCACTAGTAGAGAAGGACCCAACCATGAAGGTGTGTTGTATCTGCATATCATTCCAGTCCAGAAAGGGGATATGGAATAAGCAAAGAATTTTGGCTGCTAAACATGTAATTTTTACAACAAACTGGTTGTTAGTTTGGTTTGGGAATTTTTACATTGTGTATTCCAAATTCTGTCTTCTGCTGCTTTTTTGAATGGTGTTTTTTAGTGTATGTAGGGAAAAGGACCTCTCTCTGTAAGCATATAATTCTCAACTGACTCTGGTTTCCAGGTCCCATGCATCTGTCTTATCTCAAAAGATCTTAAGATGTAACTTACAGAATACCAGCAACATTTTATGCTTACAAGGCTTTTGCTGAGAGTCCTTAGGGTATAATCAAAAAAGTATAGAAATTAACGAAAACGAGCAGTTGAAAGTAAAAATGCATTTCATCACTCGATTTTAGATTCCACTGTTGACTGGGTTTCACCGGTAAACAGGATAAAATCATGTAGAGCAGATTTTTGTGAAGCTGTGTCTATCAGTACTGGAATCTTTTGAGTAGATTTGCAGTTGATAATAGACAGCCTTCTCTCTGCAGGTGCCACATTTACTAGAACTAGTTGTTTTGAAATAGGCAGTTTGTAACTTCCCCCCCCCCCCCTTGATTGTGACTTCATTTTGTACTGTCTTAGTTTGTTAAATAACTCTCTACGATCAGACACTGCTTTTTGGGCAAAGGAGTGTGTGAGGAAGCAAAAGAGTTCAAGGGGTGGGAGGGCAGCTGGGGAACAGGAGTGCACTGGAGGTGTAGCCTCAGCCTGGTTGAGCAGTCCTCCTTACTGTACCCCGAGGTGGTAACGTCTGCCATGTAGTGCTTGCTTTGCTACAATGACTGAAGAACCCCAGAGTCAAAGAAAACTTGGGGACATCTCAGAAGCCTATTTTCAGTTTTACATCTAATTTACTGTCTTTATTTTCTTTAAATCTGTTAGCAAAATCTTTAAATCCGTTATCTGTTAAATCCATTAGAGCAGCTTGGCCTTACTTCTATCAGATCTGACTACGTCTGCTAGTAGAAATCAACAAGATCATTGTTTCCAACTACATATTTTAGGTGTTTCACATGTGCCCACAGTTCTTAAAAAGGTGCTTGAATGTCAAGAGACCTTGGAACCTCCAGAATTCTTAGTTTAAGATTCCTGTTTCTGTTGCATAGCTGTGGTGTGCAGCTGGAGTCAATCTCACGGGATGGAGACCTTTGGAACAGGAGTCTGGGAATGGGCAGAAACTGGATCCTGGCCGTGATCCCCTCACCTGCGACAGGGAAGCGGAAGGAGAGAACAATAAAAGTAACCACACATCTCCTGAAAAGAAAAAGGTTAGAAAATGAATTTCTCTTTTTTTTTTGCCCTCTGGTGGGGTTTTTTTTCCCTTCCATCTCTGACATGTCCCATCCCTTAGTACCTTTGTCATATAAAATGCTCTAACTTGTACTTCTGAGGCATCATTTTGTAGTGTGAGTTCGTGATGTTCTGGCTCTTAAGTAACTTTCTGTATGACTTATGAATAAATCATCCAGGATAAAATTTTTCCAACTTCTGCTTTTGAAACATTTAGAATTTTGGAAAAAAAAATCTCACTAATGAATAGAATTAACTGTGTGAGGAATGAGGAAGATTCTGGAGTCCTCATCACTGTCAACTTAAAAAAAATCAGGCAAAGCTCTGTTAAAAACACCATAGTTGTAGTAGATGCCATGAGTCCATTTGATTCACAGGATTTATTCCAGCTCTGTTTTTTAGTAGTCTTAAAATATATATTTTTTTAAAGAACCAAGCTGTAGTTGTACAATATTTTATCAGTTCTGGTTTTGGGGTTTTTTCCCTCAGCTGTCTATCACGGTTGCCCTGTAGTCTGCAGAGATCAGCTTGCTAAAGCTGGCAGGTGCATCCCAGCTCCATGGTATTCTAAAGCGTATGTCCAGGGATATATTAGTCAGACATTTCAGAAGAAAAATTAATAGCCAAACTCCTCTTGCCTGAGGGAACCAGATAGGCTCTTTGGCCAGTGTTCCATATACCTGTGTGAGTGAAATTTGCATAGCCCATATTATTTATTCACATCAGCTTGGAAGAGCCTTGGCATGGGGTATTTGCATGTGTAAATGTTTCCAAGCACTAATATGCTCAGGCTGAGAGGAGCACTGATTCTGCTCTCTGTTTGCTCTCCTGAAGGCAAAGGAGCTCCATGAAATGGATGCCACGTCCAGTCGTGTCTGGATCCTCACTAGCACGCTGTCAACAAGTAAAGTGGTAATTATTGATGCCAATCAGCCTGGCACAGTGGTGGACCAGTTCACTGTCTGCAATGCTCATGTGCTCTGCATTTCCAGCATCCCTGGTAAGTGAGGCCCAGGCACTGGCTGTGATCTGCACAGGGTCTCTTGTTCCACTGAGGAGTGAAAAATGGAGTGTTCTCACTTCAGAACTAACCCATAGATCCTGCTGCATTCTGTTATTGCCCCTCAAAACCATAATTCAGATCTTGCCTTCTTGAAGGACCTTTCCATGGAGATCCCTCACTGTTGAATGTGTAGTAAGTCATTCTTTCAGCATGTAAAAGACGGTTCTCGGGAGCAAGAGTGAGTGTGGCTCAGCTTTGGGAGGGTTCTGTAGCTGGCTTTGGATATTGATGCTAGGGATGAGGGGATTCACCATGATGTTGACTGAGGTTGACTGGTGCCTCCCCAGGGTAGTGCACCCTGAGGGTCAGCATCTTCCAGCCATATGGTTACCTCAGGAGTACTGCTGCACTGAAATGAGCAGTGACAGCTGGATTTATAGGAGAATCTGTTCTTTGCTCTTCAGCGGCCAGTGAGAGTGATTATCCTCCAGGAGAGATCTTTCTGGAGGGAGATGTAAATCCCGAAGAGTCGTCTGGAACAGATGGTGTCTTGGCAGGAATCACTCTGGTGGGCTGTGCAACACGATGCAATGTGCCGCGAAGCAACTGCTCCTCACGTGGTGACACACCTGTGCTGGACAAGGGACAGAGTGAGTTTGGGGACATAAACCTTCATGGCAGTCCAATTATAACTAGGCCCATAGGATCTAATGGTTTTACAGCTGGATCCTCTTGTCCCTGAATTAACTTCTTCAGAGGCCTCAGGAGGTTTCTTAACATGGTACAGGAAAACCAAAAGCCCTTTTGGTACATTTCTCTTCAGAGGCCTGCTTTTCTCTTGGAGTGATCCACTGCTTGCAGTGGTCATATAAAGAGTATTTTGGAGATGGGATAGTGTTTGCCCTGCTACAATTGCTTCTGTTCTCATTGTTTTCTCCTCTGAACCTTGCCTTCATGTGAGGTCAGTTAAAGTTTAATGAAGCCCTTGCTGACTCCCTACCACAGTGGGTGGCACTGGAGAACTTCTGATGTTTTGCTTTTTGTTTAAAGCAGCCTCTGTTCCCCATCCAAACAGAAAATACTGGATGAGCTGCTGTCTGTGGGGCAGTCTCAGGGCTTAATTGAATTTGGCAAGCAAGTATAAATTAAAGAATTGACAGCCTGATTTCTGTGTAGCTAACTTACCAACTCATTCTTCAGTACATCTCATGATGCTCTTTGTCTTTTAGGTGAGGTGGCTGCTGTCTGCAATGGGAAGATCAACCAGTCCCAGTCTACTGAGGAGGCAACAGAAGCCACAGAGGTACCAGAGAATGGTACAAGTGAGGCAGAGCCTGCTCAGGCCCGGCCTGGGCCCCTCACGGAGCACGTGTTCACAGACCCAGTCCCTGCACAGACGTCTCTTAGGCAGAACGGGTAGGCAGCCTGGGGCCAAAGTGCCAGTTCAGTTATTTATCAGCTCTGTTCTCCTAAGCTTTTTGATACGAAAATCAGCCAGGTTTTCTGTCAAACTTTTTTCAGTTTTGTGCTGAAATAGCATTACAGATGGGTGATGGGGGGGAAGAAATGAAATGTAAATAAACAGTTCAGCCTGCAGCAGACCGAGCGCGCTGGTGAAGTGCAAATATTTGATCTCTCAGTATGAATTCAGATCCTCTGTTAAGACAGATCTTCCAGATTATGTGTGTGTTTGCTTCTTACTGAAGGAGTTTATTGATTTGTGTGTAAAAATTATTATTGAATTATTCTAGTAGTACCTGTAATGTGGTGACAAGGTAATGAGGAAATCATATTCACCCCCCAACATCAGATTTGGGCTGCAGACCTTTCCCTACTCTGTTTCCTTTCTCTGGACACGCTCCAGCATCTCAATGCCCTTCTTGTAGTGAGGGGCCCAAAGCTGAACTTGGCACATCAATCCAGCCTGTCAAGATCCCTCTGTAGAGCCTTTCTCCCTTGAACAGATCAACACTCTGCCCAACTTGGTGTCATCTGCAAACTTAGTGATGGTGAAGTCAATCCCCTCGTTGGGACCATTGATATGGATGTTAAAGAGAACTGACCCCAACATATAAACCAGTGCCCTTAACCTGCTTGTGAATGCCAGACTCTGAGCATAGATGAACACTCTTGTGCATTGCTGCTAGTAAAAGCCTCTGACAGTCCTTTAACCTCTTCAGGGAGAACGGGCAGCCGAAGACAGAGTCAAGCACAACACTGCCAGATCAGGACTTGAACGGGGATGCTGCTGGGAATTGCACCAGTGCTGCCCCCACCATGTGGCTGGGAGCACAAAATGGCTGGTAGGTTTCCCTTGGGCTGGCAAATCGCTGTGATCTCTGTTCCCTGGGCACCACTTCTCATGTCCTCACACGTTTAGTTCACTTCTTATTTCTGGGGTAGGTTTTAATGGCAAATAGTTTTTCTGAGCCCTCAGAACAACTATCTTTCCTACCAGAAGACTCAAGCCTGGTCAGGCTGAGGGTGCAGGGCCTTGCAGATAACTCTCCACAATTTTTCCTTCCTCACAGGCTGTATGTGCACTCGGCCGTATCCAACTGGAAGAAGTGTCTGCACTCAATAAAGCTGAAGGACTCTGTGCTGAGTCTAGTGTAAGTTTGCATGCCAGGGGACACTGAAGGAGAAGGTTTGGTACCCAAGCAGTATTTTAGATGGGGGTAGCAGGTCTTTGTCATCTTTTTCTTTGTTCTTCTTAAGTCCACTGTTGGTGAGGAAACGTTTTGTTATTGGAAAGCCTCATACTGAGCCATTATCCTGCTCAACTGCAGACTTGACCCAGCTCAGTGAATAAGATACTAAATGAGAGCAGCATCAGGAGTAAATAAGTGAGGAGGAGAAAGGTAAAGTTTCACTGGGATGTAAATTAGGTGGAATTTGTTGCAATCGATGGAGTTTGTAGGGCAAAGGAGAAGTAAACCTCAACAGAACGTTTATGGAGGATCTTTAGCTCAACAAAGGTAAGAGGTATGGCTCTGGGCCCTCACAGGATGGTCCTGCAAGGGCTAAATGGAATGGCAGTTGTAGAAAAATCATAAAGAAGGTTTGTGTAGATGTCAGAAAAGATATGTTAGTCCCTTACTTCTATAGATGTTTGTAAGTATTTACTTACCTGTGATTTCAGGCATGTGAAGGGGAGAGTCCTTGTTGCTCTGGCAGATGGAACACTAGCCATATTCCACCGGGCAGAAGGTAAGAATCCATCTAATAGAGAAAACCAGCCTTGGCTGAAAACTAGCAGTGCATCAAATGCAATTCTGAGATGAGAAGGAGGGGTGCTGGCTTGCCAGAGCACAAACATATGGTTAAAATCATAACTATTATACATATGTAATCCTTATCATATAACATCTAAGGCATACCCAAACACCACTTCCTGAGCTTCTCTGAACAAAAAAATGTGCTGTGTAGTACATGCAGAGTAAATGCAACACTGAGGGATGTGTCTGTGTTGTGGTTTTGCCCCAGCCAGCAGCTGAGCACCACACAGCTGCTCTCTAGCTGTTTGAGGCACGCCTGGAAGCTTTAATGCATGTGGGTCATATTGGTGTTCCTGTGTGCTCAGGAGTCAACTGTCACAGAGTCACAGGGAGCCCACACAGCTCAGACAGGCTCTGTCTGAGCAGATTAGTTGCATAGACCTGATGCTTCCCAGAGAAGTTGCGCTCTGTGTGGGTAGTGGAATTGGTCACTGCACACTCAGCAGGCAGAGCTGGGATCTCTGGAAGTCAGGGAATCCCAAGCAAGTGGAATCTTTGCATTATACTTGGTCATTTTCCTTGTGACAAAGAGATGTCTGAGTCATCTGCTGTCCCTTAGTCTTGTCACCCCAATGTATATTTTTAATTCTGTGTTTCTTGTCCTCCTCACTGTTGTAGGCTTTGTTTCCCTTTGACTCGAGCAATTCCCGAGCTGTGTTCACAGCTGAACACACATGGGGATTGGCTAACTCTGACTAAAGTTTGCTTATTAAGAACTTATTCACCAAGTAGCACTTTACCCAAGCTGAAATACAGAGATTTTGGTTTTGTGTGACCAAAATATTGATTCAAACTTTTTCAGGAGTTCAGACTTGACCACTGACACATATAAGTTGCTCCCATTAGAAATACAGTAAAGCTGCATGAGGTAGAGGCCAGTTGTCTGCAAAGGATGCACTGTCTGCCTGGTTAGTTAGAAAATAAGCATGAAACAAGGGAGATTGATTCCTTACTTGACACTTGGGGAAAATTATATCATCCATCTGTGATATGAGGAAGCCTCAGCACAAGGACTGTACGATATGTTTCCTTTTTTGGTATCTGAATAGCCTTGTTAGGCTGTTTCTCTTCCCTTGCTGTTTTTGTTGTACTTGTTAGAGAAACCTGTTCACTTTGTTGTAATGAAAGGATGTTTAAATTAGCCTGATGTAGAGAGCCTTCACCCCACCAAACTAAACTTTATTGCAATGTTTTATATTGTTTTATAAATATAATTACACTAATCATCATTAATATAAAACATTAGTGTTTAATATATTAATTAGATAATAATATATATAAATATACAATACATTATATATTATATAATAACATTATTTTAATGTAAATCATTAGTTGTTTTATAAGTATATGGCTGTGTCTGAAGTAGTAGTATAGGAAGTTCATGAGCATAAGCAAAAGTCAGCAAGATGAGCATTCAGTTATTAGCTAAGTATGTGTACCTAGATACATATGGAAAGGTAGATGATTCTTATTTCATACTGACATGTCATGAAGGTGCTGCATCTTTCTCTACTTGTTTTTCACCTTAGATGGTCAGTGGGATCTCAGTAATTACCACCTAATGGACCTCGGTCACACTCACCATTCCATCCGCTGCATGGCTGTTGTGTATGACAGAGTCTGGTGTGGCTACAAGAACAAAATTCACGTTATCCAACCCAAGACGATGCAGATTGAGGTAAGAGCAGTGAGTCTGTGTACATGCACATGCTTGGGTGACTTTAATCTACAGCTGTTCTCTGCTGCAGTGTATGGAAATGCAGAACCTTTGTCTTGTCATTGCTGACTGTAGGACCCAAACTGCCAGTCTGGGATATGTTATGACTCAGCTGGGGGAGATATTCCTTCCTCCCTTTACAGAGCTTAAATCTTGTGAGAAGTCTAAACTGAGAACTTTCTTTGCCTCTCCCAGTGAGTCGATGAGACCATGTGCTGTACAAATCTTATATCTGTGCTTTACAGCCACACTTCCCACATAGTCAGACTTCTCTGTCTGCAGGCATTCTGGCACAAAGGAGGAGTACAGTTAGCAAGCCCCAGTGATCCCACTTGCCTAAGAAAAAATTTATGTTTAGAACTGTTTGGTTGAAATTCGGTAGAGGGGTGTTGGTACAGACCTGTTTGACAGTGCTTGGAATAATTCTAATCAGAGGGAGAAGTGCTGAATCTGAAGGTCACATCAGTGAGCCAAGGGAATTTATACTAGAGTTGTGTATTTTCCTTTTGCACCAAACACATTGAAGGCTCTTGGTTTCTGAATGCTTCTGAAGTGGTCTGCAAAGGCTATAAACTCTGCAGTGCTGCTACACAACTCGATTCAAGTGCAGGATTTTTGCTGTACTGCAGTGAAATTCTGAGGTCAGCTGTCACTAACACATTGTCTCCAAGAGCTTTTAAACCCAAACACATGATCTCAGTCAAGGGAAACGGAGTTTATGTGTAGATAACTGCAAACTCCAGTGATCCACCTTCTTGGCATTTCAGAAGTCCTTCGATGCCCACCCTCGTCGGGAGAGCCAGGTGCGCCAGCTGGCATGGATTGGAGACGGAGTCTGGGTGTCCATCCGCCTGGACTCCACCCTGAGGCTCTACCACGCCCACAGCCACCAGCATCTGCAAGATGTCGACATCGAGCCCTACGTCAGCAAGATGCTAGGTGAGGCAGTGAGGACATCAGGAAACGGGCCTGGTGCTCACTGAGATCAGAGGGAAACAGAAACTCATTATCAGACCTTGTGCAAGGTTGTAACTGAGTCTTCAACTTCTGTGCATGCCCTCCAGGCACTGGAAAGCTGGGCTTCTCCTTCGTGAGGATTACAGCCCTGCTTATCGCCGGCAACCGCCTCTGGGTAGGGACAGGCAACGGTGTCGTCATCTCCATCCCACTGACTGAGAGTAAGTGACATTTATTGTAGATACTTCTGCATCCCCTCTCCCTCTCAAAAAAAAGGAAAAAGAGGAAGGGGTTTGCCTGGAATGTGTGCAGCCTGGCAGATGGCTCTGGCAGGCTGATGTTTTCCAGACACTGGTAGTCTGAACCTGACACATCTTTGATCACAGTGATGTTCAGAGAAAAGAGACCTGAGTATGAGCAACCCTGAACTTATTTTCACTCTTCCTTTTGAAGCAATTAAGTGTTCAGTTGAATGGATTTAACCTGTTTAAAACCAAATAGGTATCTGTTACTGTCCCTTTTAGCTCAGCTGAATCCACCATTCCCATCTTGAGGGACCAATGACATCTCTATTATGCATACAGTCTTCTTTTTTGGGCATGACAGAGCACACTGATGTGAACTGATTCTGTAGCTACTGGAAAGCAGAAGAAACAAAGCTTTGGGAATCATAGTAAGTCTCCAGAAGGAGGCTATGCGATGAGAAGTCACCAGGAAGACCTCCCTGGAAGTTTTGTTCTGGCACAGACATCTAAACATCTCCATAACACTATTTTCCAGAAACTGATCATAGAAAAGCTTCCTTTACTCAAAACAGGGTTCAGCTTTGTCAGGTAGAAATCAGTGTCCTACACCTAATCCAATCTGTTGAAGAGACCCAGCAGGAGTAGTTAATAGGTGCATCTGTGGAGCTGGAAGTTGAGCTGAGGCTCTTGGTACCTGCCAGTCAGCATCTGTGAAGGTCTGTTCCAGATGATAAGGGAGGAGTAGGAGTTGAGGCTGATTGTCATAGCTTTCAACAGAAAACAGCCAAATTTGCATTTTCTCACTGCTGCCCACAGGAAAGATGAGAAGGAAATGGCTCTTGTAGAAGAGCAAACCTGTTGTAATCCTCCTGTGTGTCTGGTGGTCTCCTCTAAGAGCAGTGGAGCTGGGTGTGCCTGGGGCTGATGCCAGGAGGCCAGAGACCCAGTGTCTTTGTGTACTCTAATCTGGGTGTCATTTCTGAATCCACTTTAACCTCCATTCTCTCTTGGGGCAGCTATCTAAGTCTGAGTTAAGTTTGTTCCCTGCTGTGAACCACTTGCATTATCTTTTTTCTCCTTTTTTTTTTTTTCTCTGTTTCTGCAAAACTGTGATAAGCAGTAAGGTCTCGCTAGAAACTTTAGCAGTGGATCCTTGTGACCATGGTCCCTCTCCCATCTTGGATACTACATTTGTCCTTGTAAGATAAGAGGAAGGTGAACAAGAACAGTGTTCATATAAACTGATCTGAGCCTGTAGCTCCAAGGTTTTATGCATATCTATTGCTCCCTGAACTTTCTCCCAGTAACTGCCTTTTTTTTCTCTCCTGTCCTGCCTGTCTCCTCCTGTGCCCCTCTGTGTCCCCACTCCTTGCCTGTGTGTAGCTGTAGTCCTCCACCGAGGCCAACTCCTTGGGCTCCGGGGTAAGTCCACTGCCTCCTTTGGCAGCTTTTACACCCATTCATCTTTGCAGCTGCTTTCCTGCTCTTCCATCCTGCCATTTAGTTCTCTCTATCCATTTTTTCCTCATTGCTCTTTCATTTAAAGTTGCATCTAAGAAAAGTGACCAGAGACAGTAACGTCAGTATCTTCATTTCCCATGGCTAAAACCATTTTCCTCATCTCATCAGCCATCCCTCTGGGGTAGTTTTTGTCGAGAGTACTTCTGTCCTTCGTGAGTAGTTCTGTTGTGTGGTAGGCCAGGTGTAAGATGGGAACTGGAAAGGTTCAGTCAGAGAGTACCAGGAAGCAGTAGAAGACTGTTCTTGCAGGGTCATCCTTGGTCATCTTTGGTTCTCGAAGGGTGCTTCTCTCCTGTTTCCAGGCCAGAGGCAGTAGGTGCTGTGACACCTGCCAGCTGCAGGGGATCAACCCAGACCCTTGAACAGAAGGGACTTTGATACATGTTAAGAGTTGTTTGTGTCTGTGCTAGTTAAGGCAGGGTCTGAGATCAAATTTCTGCTTACCTGAGCCTTTCCAGGGTCAGAAAGGAGTATTTTTCCTCACTGTGGGACATTTCAGAGGCTGTCCAGAAGCAATAGCAACATATATCTCCTCCTTTTAAGGTGTCTGGTTGCAGTAAGAAGGCTGATTCTGAGCAAGAAGAAGTAGTACCAGTACTACCAGCTAGTACCAGCCCTGTCAGTCAGTCACACGAGCTTGTCCAGTTGTAGCTGCTTGCTGCAAACCAAAGCACAGAGGTGCAGAGCCTTCATCTTGGGGATCCTCCCCCTTCACACACTGATTCTCATGCTTCCATCAAAATACCTGTGCTTGCCTTGCCATCCTGGCTTGAGCCTGAGAGGTGAAAGTGTTCTCCAAGTTGCTTAATAACTGAAATCCAGCCCAAACCAAAATAGAGAACTGCTTAATTAATTAAGCAAGCAATTAAGTTCTCACAGGAAGTGAAAGCCTTCTGATTTTAATACCATTTCTGATTGTAGATGCCTGTGGAAGGAAAGCATCTCCCATCCTGAGCTCTGAGCACTGGTCTTTGGTGGGTGGGAGTATTCACATTCTCCGAGCCTGGGCATGAAAGATGCTGGCTCCTGAGCTCACCTTGAAATCCGTGGAAGCTGTGAATGATGAACATCTTACATCTTACAGATGTTCGTTGCTTGAGTAGCTGATCTCTTGATGTCAAGGACTAAGGAAGGACTTCATTTCTGTGATGCTGACTGTGCTGAGAGGTCTTCACCACACCCAGAGACTGCTTTCAGCAGCTTGCATGCTCACAGCTTGGGCTCGACCTGGAAATCGAGCAGCTCCACTAATCCAGAAAATAACAGTAACTCTCCAAGTGAGGAGGAGAATTACTCCTCCTTTGGATATCCTGACAGGTACAAAAGACCACAGTTGATCCTAGGACAGTGAGTGATTTCTGGAGGCTGGACAGGACTGCTGCTGGTGGAGAGGCCTTCATGTGGCCACCTCAGGGAGTTTGTCTATCTTGCCCTGGGGTCACTCTTGCCCAGCACTGTCAGGGATGTGTACCTCATTAGTAGCCAAATACTAGATTTGATGTGAAAATTTAGTTTGAGTGGGGTGTTACCAGCCTAAGAGAGAGGGATGATGGTTTAGTCCAGGGTGGTGTCCAACCTTTACAGAAGGCCTGTAAAGAGACCTGCACTTTTAAAGGTTTTCCTTCATGGCTTATGAGTTTTTGAAGGAGTCCCTTCTGTAAATGGGACTCGGAGCCACAGCTGACAATATTCTTCCTCCCTGTCCCCAGCCAACAAGACCTCTCCAACCTCTGGAGAAGGCAGCCGCTCCGGTGGGGTCATCCATGTGTATGGTGATGACAACAGTGACAAATCTGCCAGCAGTTTCATTCCCTACTGCTCCATGGCTCAAGCACAGCTCTGTTTCCACGGCCACCGTGATGCTGTCAAGTTCTTCGTCTCTGTGCCTGGTAAGAGCGAGCACAGCCCCTCCTCGCGCGGGTCTCATCCTGCTCTCTGTTCTGTGGCAGGAACACGAGCTGGTCTGCAGCAGACCAGTTCCTGCTGTTCCTAGCTCTTGCAGATGACTGTGGCTCAGACATCAGTAGCTGAAACTGACTTCTAGATTTCTCCAGCAAAAGGAGTTGCCGTGCCCAGTTGTGTCTGTGTGTGCTAACCGCACAGGGACTGAGCGGAGGCACTGACAGCAGCTTTCTCCTCTCCCAGGCAATGTCCTAGCAACCCTGAATGGGAGTGTGTTGGACAGCCCTTCGGAGAACCCCAGCACAGCAGCCACGGAGACTGAGGGCCAGAAGCTGAAGAACGTCCTGGTGCTGAGTGGAGGAGAAGGCTACATCGATTTCCGGATTGGTGAGCACCTCTGCGGGGAGGCATCTGGAGCGGGAGGGTGCTGGGTGTGGTTGTGGAGAGAGGATCGCCGCTGTGCAGAGAAAATTCTGGAAAGCACTGATCTCTGTTTCTCGTGCCTCTGGCTGTGCAGGCAGGTAGAAGTGTTTTCCCTGCACAGCACCAAGCTGCCAAACCCTGCCCCTGCAATGCCAGGCAGCCTGTCAGTGGCCCTGGGAAGAGTGAAACCCTCTGTGCCGTCGGCTCCAAGCACTGTGTCCCCTCTGTGGTCACCTGTGTTGCAGACATTGGCTTCCCCGAAGGGGAGGGTGGTTTTCCCTACAGCTGGAGACAGTTTGTTCCAGCTGTACAGTCCTGCTTCAGAAAAGCACCATGTTGCTCTGAATGTTCTCCAAGCATAAAGGAAGGTCTCAGCTCATGCTGTCTGCTGTCAGGCTGCCAAGACTGATGCAGCAGGGGTATCTGTGCCTCTTTGGAAGTAGTCCAGAGCAATGTGGGATTTTTTTTTTCCTTGTGTTTTTTACTCTCTGTTTTCTCTCTTCAGGGGATGGAGAAGATGATGAGACAGATGAGAATGCAGGAGATGCTACCCAGGTGAAGCCAGTACTTTCCAAGGCTGAAAGGAGCCACATTATTGTGTGGCAGGTATCATACGTCCCCGAGTGAGAATTTCTCCTTTCCCACCAATGTAAGTGTCCCTCCTCCCGCCTGAATGCCGAGATGTACATACAGAATGCCTGCATTATACCTACTGCTGGAAACCGACCCCAGACAACTGCAACGGCTCCTGCCTTGGACTGTGACCCCCTCTAACCTCTGAACTCGCAGCTTTCATCTTGGGCCCATGCGCTTTCTGCGTGGTTGGATTATTGTTCTGCTCTGGAGCTGGCATCTACAAGGAGAGAAGTGGCAGTGCATCCATGAAGTGAAACTTGGAGCCAGAACCGTGCCAAGCCTTTGCCCAGCGCTCAGGAGCTGGCAGCTAGATGGGTGGTGGCTCAGGTTCTCCAGCAGGTTGCCTCACTCTCACCTGCATGAGCAGTATGTCCCCATGGTGTCCCCCGCCAAAGAAGTGATGGTCAATCACAACTTCTGCAGCACCCTAGCAGAAACCCTTTCTAGCTCACCAGTGGATTCTCCACTCTACCCACCTTTAAGCACAGAATAATGTCCTATGGACTGAGAGCAGCGAGGTCCTAGGGACCCTCAACAGAAGAATGTCAGGGTTTGGGCAGCACTTCTGCTGTTGGCTGGAGAAGGCAGCAGTGCTGTTACTGTAGGGAACACACCCTCCGTACCTGCAGATGGAACACCTCCCTCTGCTGCTGCAGAACACTTGTCTCAGCAGTTGTGTGCGGGGTGACTCTGTTATCTGGGGAGGATTGTTTGGTAGCCACAGGCAGGAGACGGGTGTTTGATTGTGGAGGCCACAGGGCCTTTGGGAACTGGTAGCAGAGCAGTACTGGAACCTTGATTTTTTAAGAGCAGAAAATGCAGTAATACTTTTAACACATCTCTCCCCCTGCTGCCTCCCCCCTCCTACAAAACTACCAGGGAGAAGAGAACTGGAGTTGGTTCTGAAATGAGTGCTATCTCTGCATAGTGTTTGCTGGCTTTTAGAACACAGGCAAGGGCAGATGATGTCGATCTGCTGTGAATTCTTCATGAACACGTTGAGATTACCTTGACTCAGAAGGCTGTGTCCCCATCCCAGGAACCACTGGAAGGAGATGGCTGTTCTCTGTCACAGTGACCGTCGGTTAGGGAAGACTCTGTAGGTGTGGTCAAGGAACAGAAAGGCTGCGTCTCGCCTGAGGACACAGAGAAAGGGATTGAGGCCAGATCTCTTGACCTCTGCTACCTAACATTTGTGAGCACTCGATTTGTTACTAAGTAGTTGGAAAAGCTGAACATTTCTGACTCCTGAGAACAATTGACAAATTTCTGGTGGCCCTCTTTGTGTAAGCAGTGCTGGGGGATTACAAAAGGGCATCCTGCTTACAAGAGAAGCAGCAGAATATGGGGCCAGGGAGAGTGGTTTGGATTCCAGATGCAGAACATGGCAGCTCCAGCTGTAGAGGAGATGGTTTGTCCTCTCTGATAGCAGAAACAATCCTGTCTTCACAAAGACAAGTTCTGTTTCCTTTCAACATTCCTGCTGGATGTGCAGGACTAGAGCAAGTAGCAGTTGTTAGCGATGAATTTGGAGCCCCTGGTCATCACCGTGTTTCTTCCGAGTCGTGCAGCACTCTGGGGTTCACAGTGGTGTCCTTGTACCTGTGTGGCAATATGGGGACAGCCAGGGGTAGCCTCTGCCTCCTGGGCAGCTCCCAGCTGCATCCTGCACTTGGTACTGTGGCCCGGGCTGCCCCTAAGGCATGTGCCAAAGGGATGCAGTGTTCCCAGGGGAAGCTCTAACATGTGGCATCTGTCCTGATGCAGCAGCACTGAAGTGTGTTTTGGATCCCCACGTCAGAAGAGGCTGGGGCATACATTTCCCCTGCAAGGAGGCAAGAGGATACCTCTGGAGAACAGAGGCCTCAGCCACCCAAGCATGGAGCCATGGGGGTGCCCACGCTGCCTGTGAGCGGTGCTGGTGCCACACACACCCACACCGCTCTCCACCAAGGTAGGAAACCAGCTGGGTGGTGTTCTCCAGCCGTTGGCACGCTGGCATTTGGCTGAGGGGTGCTTGGAGCAGCCCGCCTGCATGCGAGGGAACGTTTCACCAGGGACATTTCACCAGGGCACTGCTGACTGTGCCAGATTTCTTGTTCACTTTCCCAAAACGCTTTCTGCTAGGAAGAGCTCTTTGGATCACAAAACAGAGTTCATCATTTAGGCCACAGATTCCACAGACATGTGTCAGTTCATCATTTAGGGCCAGGTAGACTTTGTCATTTGGGCTAATTGAGGAAAACAGCAACAGCCACAAAGCCCTCGTAGGCCCAGTTCCATAGCTCTGTCCACTCTTACATAGGAAAACACAGAATTGCAACATTTTACCTCTTACTGTTTGTCCTGTATCTGGTTTTAGCAGTCCAAGTGACAGTCTCCTGTCACCCACTGGGCCCTGGCAACATAAGGAAACCTGTCTTCAGCTCTACCACCAGGTTCCTTCCCAGCTCAGTGCACGTTTTCCTCCAAGAGAAGCACATGTCCAAGAGTGGCAGCTACAGCTAAGGAGAGCCAGTCTCCGCTGTCAGCTCCTGCGGGTGTTCGGTGGCTGCTGGGCAGCAAGGTGAGAACTGACTGGCTTCAACACACTTCCCTGTCATATCTCCACTGTGATGTATGTAAAGTATCTTGTATGTTACAAAAGGATTTTAAAAAGTGTCTTAAGGCCTGTAAACTCCGCTGTTTGGTCTGAAGATGGCATTCTGTAAAGAGACTGCTGTATGAATACGTTCCCATGCTTTGTCCCCTATGCTATCAAACCAACCATATCCGTTCTGTATGTAATAAATGTGTTAACATCAGCGGGCGACGGGTCTTTCCTTCCTGTAAAGGCACCGGGATTTCTGCTCAGTCCCGGGGCTGGTCCTGAAAGTCACAGTGCAGTCTCCAGCTTCTCCCAGCACCAGCAGATGGAAGTGGCAGCTGTTGAGCTGCTGGCTAGCTG
This sequence comes from Heliornis fulica, assembly GCA_013399135.1. Lineage (NCBI taxonomy): Eukaryota > Metazoa > Chordata > Aves > Gruiformes > Heliornithidae > Heliornis > Heliornis fulica. Next base: position 177,255 of record VXBZ01007839.1, on the reverse strand, counting down.
CAGCTATCCCTGGGTACCTTGTGGGCGAGCTGTCAGGGTTACCGTGGGAGGTTCTGCTTTCAGCACTCCATTTGGCAGTGCCCCTGTGGTACTTCACCAGTTCCCATGGGCATCAGTGGTGGTCAGGACTGCAGGAAGAGAGTTCTTCAGTCCCAGCAGTTCTTAAACACACTATTGTGTAGAACTGGATTAATTGAAGGACTGTATACAGCAGTATTGGACAAGGGCACCTTATGCAGGAGCTGATTCTACCCTGAGCAGGGGTCCCAAAGGTGAGCTTCAACCCCACACTGCAGTCCTGTGCAGGCAAGGGTGAAGTAAAACAGGCAGTGCCCCCTGGGCTAATACAAGCACCCCAGTGAGGTTTGGAAACAAGCACTGGGACCCCCCGGTGCTTACTATGAGTATCCTAGCTTTGGATAAGCTTGGGATCTAAGGTCAAGCTGTGTTCCTTCCATGTCATTCACAGCCATCATATGTAAGTAACCCAGATGACTCCTGAGCAGTTAAAAGGAATCTCATGATGTATCTGCATCTGGTAAGCTTAATGACTGCATCTGGACCTCATGGTGATCTCCATTCATGGAAAGAAAATCTCAAGTATTCTTAGAACTGTGCTCCAGAAATAAAAACAAACACATTTATTTTAATTAGTACATATTTTTGTACACAGCTCTGTAAAATAACATGACATCCCCGGTAATTTCCTTGTGATTCATGCAGAACCCAAATTATCTGAAAAATGTTCCTGAAATCCTAATTTTAAGGCTGTAAAGGAAATTGTGCTCCAAAGACTTGTACCTGGATGACAGAGCTATGCATCCACAGGCTATACAGGGAGCTGAGAAGGTTCCTCTGCTGAGACCAGTATTATGGAAAAAATCCTGAATGCACTGGCATGTTTCCTTTCAGAAGAGGTGACTATAGGACTGGAGGAAACACTGGATACACCATACTGCCGTGGTGGTGTTGCTTTAACACAGCAAGAGCCTGTGGAAAGCTCAGGACAAGTCTTTATACTGGTGTCCCTGCAGCCTTTTTCTTTGCTTTGCGAAAGGGAGAGGACAAGACCTTCTCCACATCAATCATTGGCTCCACGGTGATTGGTTTTCCCTCTTTCTGCCACTGTGCAAGAATCATGGCTCGCAGCAGAGGTGGGTACGGAAGGTACCGAATGGTCTCCTCTGGCACTGGGGTGAATTTCTTGAAGGCCTCCTCCTCATGCTTAGGCACCACACGCCAGTCGTGGTACATGACTTTGTCGATCTCTCTCGCTTCTTCTTCAGGTTTGCCTGAGAAAAGATGACGAACAGTAGTGACAGCAACCTCCCTCCAGTAAACACAGCAAGTGTCACTCTCCAGTGTCAAAGCTGACACAGTATCTTCCCTGCTATATAGGGGATCCCGCTTCTGCCCTTGCAAATCAAACCAGAAACAGGCTGAAAGGAAAACGGGCAAATTGTTCTGTGGTTCCCTTTCTTAAAGTAAAATGTCGCTTTGCTTCATCTTGCTTTGGTTCAGTTTCCATGGCTAAGGAACAAGAGGAATTCCCATGTACACTGATGGAAGGTCTATGGGAAATTCAACATTTAAAATACCCAACACCTTTAAAACCTCTGTATGAGATATGTTTCAGGAAGTCTAGTTAGTGATAATCATATTCTTAATATAAAGCAGCTTTGAGAAGGGGAATCCACTCCAATCCGAGTGTTAATTGAAAATCCGAATCACGTAAGCTGATGTGCCATTGCTCCTGCTTTACTGACGATTTTACCTGCAGTACCCCTCTATGTTCTTTCTGACTTGCTCTCAAAGTCTCAGAACGCTCTGTCGCCTCATCCAACGGCCCACGGTCAGCCTAGACCGCGTTCCCGCCCGCGTTCCTGAGAACCGCGCTCAGCGAGGGCTAGATCCCGGGATTCGAGACGAGGGAAAGGAGCTTCCCGGGTAGTTTTCCCGCCGCTCTCCCAGCGCCCCCGCACACGCTGTTCCCCCGTCCTGCCCAGAGACGCTCTCCCCGAAAAGCCCGGCTTTACCTCTGAAGGTCAGGTAGCCCCACGCTCTCCCGTGATCCACGTTCTGCAAAGAAAACACGGGCCCGTGAGGGGAACCGGCCGTGCGGTGGGGCCGGGCCAGGCCCGGCGCCCCCAGCCCTTCGCGGGCGCGGCGCTGGTTACCTCGGCCGTGTAGTCCACCTTCACCTTGGTGATGACCCAGTAGCAGGGCTCGTCGTGGTCCCACAGCCAGGACTTGCGGGTGACGGTGCGGCCCACGCCGAACCGCGGCAGGCGGCAGAGCAGCGTGAAGAGCCGGTTCTCGTTCCGCACGTCCTCCCAGGCCCGCACCGGCAGCCGCTTCTGCGTCAAGGGCCGCTGCATGGTCTCGTAGTCCAGGGCGAAACGCTGCGAGTCCCGCGGCCGGTTCTTCAGCGCCCGGTACTCCCGGACCTTCTTGGCCATAGCGGCGATGGGCCGGTACAGCTTCTTGCGGGCCATGGCTGCGGCCGACGGTACCGGGCGCTCCGTCCGGCCCCCGCCGCTTCCCGTGTCGCCCGGAAACCGCCCCGCCCGGCGCCGGGGCGGAACGCTTGTGCCGCGGCTCCGCCGCCCCGGGAGGGGCCGGGCGGCTCCTCGCCCCGGAGCACGGGGTCGAAGGGGGCCGTAGCTCGGCTGCCCTTCAGGCCGTCCCGCCAGTCGGGCGGGTGCGGGGAGCCAGCCCGCTCCTGCCAGCAGAACCCTCCCGGAGAGGCCGGGGGGCGCCTCTCGCTGCAGCGCCGGGTTCCGTGTGCGGGGCTGGCTCCTTGGAGACGGTTCGGGGCTGAGATGGGTCGTAGTGACTGGAAGCGCGGGGCAGAAACGACGTTCCAACAGCTCGGCTGCCTTCAGGCCCCGAACCAGCGGCCCTTCAAAGGCAGGGGTTGGAACGCTCGGGTGGGCTTCAGGAGGACTGAAGCAATGTCGAAGGTCTGGCCAAGGTTTGGCAGGAGCCTTATACCTTTGTTCCCCAGGACCAGGCACCACCCCACTCCTCTGTGTACAAACTGTTCCAGTCACAAAGCACCATCATGATCCGGCTGTGCCGGTGGGAACAGCTCGCTGCCTGCAGCTCGGGGTGAAGGAGCAGGGAACAGCATAGACCTCAGTATGTCAGTACCTGGATTTTGGCTACAGACCCTGTAAGGTCAAAGTTTGATTTCTGTGTTCAGTTGTGGGTTCCCCCCCTTTTAAACACGTATCTTAAACTTTTAAAATCTTTATGTGAATTGCATGATGTTCAACAAGGCCAAGTGCAAGGTCCTGGATGTGGGTCGGTGCAGTCCCAAGCACCGCTACAAGCTGGGTGGAGAATGGGTTGAGAGCAGCCCTGAGAAGACTTGAGGGTGCTGGCAACTCAAGGCCAACTTTGTCCTAGACTGCATAACAGCAGGGCCAGCAGGTCGAGGTAGGTGATCCTGCACCTCTACTCTGCTCTCAGGAGACCCGACCTGGAGTGGGGTCTCATGCTGCGTCCAGCTCTGGGGTTCCCAGTCACAGAGCTGCTGGAGTCAGTCCAGAGGAGGCTACAGGGATGGAGCACCTCCTCTGTGAGGACAGGCTGAGTTGGGCTTGTTCAGCCTGGAGAATAGAAGGCTCCGGGGAGACCTAATTGCAGTATGCCAATACTTACAAGGGTCCTACAGGGATGTGGGAGAGGGACTGTTCACCAGGGAGTGCAGTGATGGGACAAAGGGGAATGGCATCAAGCTGAAAGAGGACAGGTGTACATCAGATGTGAGGAAGAAATTCTTTACTACGAGGGTAGTAAGGTAGTATGGCCCTGGCCATGGAAGTTGTGGCTACCCCTGGATCTCTGGTAGTGTTCAAGGCCAGGTTGGATGGGGCTTTGGGCACCCTGGGCTAGCGGAGTGTATGCCTGCCCATGGCAGAGGGGCTTGGAACTTTGAGGTTGCTTCCAACCCAAAGCATTCTACGATTCTATGATTCTGTAAAAACCCATACCTTATACTGAAGGAAACGCATCTATTCCAGTGTTATTGTAGAGTCCTTTACTGAAGGCATTCAGGCACAAAGAGATTGTTTTTTGTCAGCAGTGAAGCTCAACATGTGGAGGAAAAGTGAGGGACAAGGGGAGTGTGTTACACAGCAAAACAAGTAAATTGTCCATTTTAAAAGTGGACAATGCTCTTAAAATAGGACATTTCTCCTTATATAGTGTGTCTCACTTGAGAAAGGACAGGGCCGTTCTAACATGGGGAGCATATCTGATTAGGGTGATGAATACCAGTTTAGAATAAGATACTCCACCTCATCCACACAGATTTGAGAGAAAAAGCAGAGCAATTAAACTGCTCATTGCAGGGTGCAGAGTGCCAGCCTGTGTGTGTCTAGGGCTATGTGGCACACACCTCACGCTCTTGCTATTTCAGGAGCTTACATTCAGGTAGAAACTTCTGATGGGGCATGGGGCAGAAGTGGACACTAGAACGCCTGAAAGCCTGTGAAGCAGCCTTGGTGAAACGGCAGCACCGAACATCCCAGGTCATCAAGGGGAAACGGATGCAACACCTCAACGGCTGCCCAGAGAGGCTGCCTGGCTGCTACCGCAGGAGAGGGCGCGCAACCCCCCTTCCAGACCCTGCTGCCTCCCGCCGAGGCCTCACCGAGGGCCCCGGGAGATACAGCAACTGTCCCCTGGTGCCCAGGCGTCCTGACAGGCCGGGAGCAACGTCCTGGGCCACCAACAGCATCCTTCGCGTGTCTTCTCGACGGTGAGACCTCATCCACGGAACGCCCCGTCACGCCAAGGTGCTGCAGAGCCCTCACAGGGCCCTTCGCCACAGGGAAACCCCCGGCACCGCTGTGGGGGGCTGCGGTCCTCAAGGGACCGATCTGTCAGAGCGGCAGCGACCCACCAGCCACCGCCACCACTTACCCTGCGGTGCTCAACACAAAGTTCTCTGGCTTGATGGCTCCTCCCGGGCCGCTGGCGGGCAGGGCAAAGCGGTGAGAGGCCGCGGTCCGGGCCCCCTCCGCCGACGCCATCGCAATACTGCCCGTCCAATGGGCGCCTCAACCGCAGTCATGCCTCGAGGGAGCGGCTGGTGACAGCCCGCCCGCCCACGTGACGGGCGCTGGCCAATCCCCGCTGTCCTCCCGACCCGTCCCCGTCCTCCCCCCTCTCCCCCCCGCAGTGGGTGCCCGTCCTGTCCCGGCAGGCATTGCG
>VXBZ01007839.1:144633-171678 GCA_013399135.1 Heliornis fulica | reverse complement strand
GGGGTGAAGGGAGCGGGACCGAGGAGCGATCGTTGTGGGGCTCGGTTGGAAAGCCCGTCTCCTCCCGAGGGAGGTGAGAAGGAACGTAAATAAGTTAGTAGGTGTTTAGGGAAAGCGCCGATACCCTTTCTTGGCAGCCTTTTAACGAAGCAACACGACAGTCCAGGCAACCAGCGGGTTTTTTTGCAGTTCAGGATGTTCCTGTTGAAGCTCGCAGAAGCCATTTCCCCTTGTCGCTCCAGTTTTACACTCGAATAGTCAGAACACTGTGATTTTGTATTTCCTGGTCAGGAGAACTGAGGGGATTCTGTCAAGCCCTGTAAGTGCTGGTTGTTAAGTGCATTGGCTCTACTGTACTTGATAGACTAGGGTGCCCTGCTAGGGCTTGTGAGAAATAGCTAATCCCCAGCACGCAAGTGCAAGCATTTATATTTATATCTCAGATAAAAAGAAGCGCATGCTGTGGCAACTGCAGCTTCTCAGAAAAAAAATTGACAGTGCTGTGAAGTAGTTTAATTTGTATAGAAAGTAAGTAAAGGTTGGTTCCTTTTAGCGATTTTTTTTTTTTTGAATGAGGCTTTGGGGAGTGCACCGCTCTCAGTGTTGGAATGCAGATTATCCTGCTTTAGTTTTGTACATGACAACCTAGACAAGTACTATCCCCAGAGCAAGTACAGAAGAACTGTAACAATAAGACAGTAACATATGAAAGGCTTTGATGGATATCTTGTTCAGTACAGGAATGGAAGCATCAGATATGAGACACGGTTACAGCAGTTGGTTACAGCTCTTGGCAGTGTTCCTGCCTGACCATCACCACTGAATCGTTTGTGTAGCATTGCCATCTCAGGAGGGGCTGCTGAGTGCCCATCTCAGGAGTGCCACTTGCTGAGAATTTTTGGTTTCAAAAATTGGCCAGCTCCACAGGTTTATCGCCAGACTGGCAAGATAGCGGATAATAAGTTTTTGTGAGAATACTGCAGCCTGAGTAAGTGACGGGGACAAGATAATGATAAAGCCACCATGAAGACTAATGTCGCCGCCGCCTCTGTGAAGAATTAAGTTTGTGTAGTTTTCATAATTGAAACATTTGCAAGTGTAGGAAATAAACTTGCTTGCCTTTCTTATGTCTCTCTTAAATCTTGAGCACATCTTGCTGTGGTGGTGGTGAGCACCTGAAGAAAGTGGTAACAGCACCAGTTCAGAGGATCCTGCTGCCAATGCTTTTCTTTCAGAACTGAGTATCTCGGCTTTCTGAGCTGGAAATTGGTGGCTGCTCTGTTCACTAGACTCTTCTGACCAGACGGATGGAAGTTACCAACCTGAACCTTTGTTTCCCTTCAGGACTACTTTTTTCAGCTGCTTGTGAGGAAACACCAAGTTTTACAAGAGTACTAAGCACTGTATCTTCCAGGCAGTGGCTGTGCTACTGTTGCTCACTTAAATTCTTGGAGTCTGGCAAATTCATGCAGACTGTTGAGAGGTTTAGTTTGGTGCAGGTGTGTGTCAGTGTCATGCTTGTGCGTCAGCAGGGCACGTTACCTGTCACGGTAAGTTTTGGCTCTTAAGTTGTAACTCTCATAATATGAAAAATATGATCTAATGCAGAAAGATAGACATGGGACAGTTGTTTTTTCTATGGTTCTACTGCCTGATATTTTCTTTTTTTCTCTAGGGGGAAGCTGGGCCGGTATCCTCCTTGGCCAGGAAAGGTGAGGATTGGTTGGGTGTTTAAAATTATTATATTTTAAATGTGTCCTGGCTTTTTTTTTTTTTTTTGTGGCAGGGTGAGTTGTTTTGTTTTTGGTTTCTTTGCTTTGCTTTTTCCTTTTGCACGGAGAAAGCTTTGCCTGAAAGTATTTCAGTTGAAGATTAATGTGTGTTGGTTGGTTTTTATTTTTAAATATGTACCCCACGAACATAAACTGAACCAGTTTAGGGCTTTATTTCATCTAGAAGTTCAGCCTTTCACTAACAGCTGTTAGTTTGGATGGAATGAAAGCAACAAAGGGCAGTTCATTCAGCTCTGGAACCGATTGTTTTTCCTAAATTTAGTTATTTAATCCCTATCACTATCTGCTAAACAGGTTCCTTTCCTCCCATAGTACATTGGTTAAATGCACTGTGTTAAGTAATAGAAATAAAGAGTCTGGCTTCTCAGGATACTAAGCAAGAGCTGTGTTTTTTCTAGTAATAACTCTGTGGGTAGGGAGTAAAACTTTCTCTTCTGTTTTGCTTGGGTTTTCTGATGAAAGCCCAAAAAGATTTTAAAAATAAATTGAACTATCTGGGCCATTTTATTATTTCTACTCCTCTGAAAGAGCCATGGTTTTATTTTTGGTATAGGTATGAGGATTAAACATGCTGAGGTGTCAGCATGTGGCAGGAAAATGTGTTGTCAGCGTGGCTGACAACCATAAACTTTTGGTTATTGAATCAAGTTAAGTCCAGGCTCCCCCCACAGTCTTTCAGGTATCACCCATGGAGCTGAATGAAAGCTTTTCTATTTAACAATATTTTAAACTTCATAAGCAGTCAATTCTGGGAGTAAAGACAAAGCTTTAACTGTAAGTTTTAAAAGATGCCTAACTGAAAAAACTTTTATTAATGCCATTTGTCTTTCTGAACTTGAAAAAAGATTGCCAGTATATCTATTGGGGATAAGAAGAGGGATCATCACTACATTTCTAGGCTGTCAGTGGAGCTTGGGTACATTTTCATTCTGCTGCAGGGCCTACATATTTATGTGGAAGGTTACAGCAGATTCAAGTTCTCCTCCTAGTCAGATTAAAGAAACTAAAATCTACAGTGGCTGTAACATATGACAATAAAATCGAAGAGTTTGAATTTTCATTACGTGCTTTTTAACTTTCACTTCTGATCACCTTCAGATTGTTAATCCACCCAAAGATCTGAAGAAACCTCGTGGAAAAAAGTGCTTCTTTGTGAAGTTTTTTGGAACGGAAGATCAGTATGTACCTGCTTGTTTTCATCTGGTGAAAATACTGTGCCATACAATAGTGATCTTTCCTGGAAGAAATAGTTATGAATGCAGTGCAGTGTAGCTTTGCAGAGGATATTCCTTGATCCACACACAAAGAAATTAAACTATTACCACATGCTGTACTGGCTCCTGTGGGTGTAGAAAGACTGTAAAGATTTACATATTCAGTTATGTTAGGATTTTAGTTTGCAGAATCTGTAAGGTTGGAAAAGACTTCTAAGATCATCAAATCCAATTGTCACATTGCAGCTGTTCAGGAAAGTTCTTGGTATCTTTCTGTGTTTAGGGGAGTAGACGTGACCTGACTGTGTTAGACCTTTAAGTGTAACTTTGTATGTGAGAGGTACAGCTAGGAGAATGCTTTTGTTTTTCTGCCAGAATAAAACAGCTATATATTTAACATTAGTAAAAGAATTTACTGTTATACCTGGTGACTTAGAACATTCTTACAATTCTCTGGAAAAGCTTTACAGTATAGGAGAGCCAAAACTACTGTAGACTACCTTTTTGAAGGCAGAATTTGTTGTTTCCAAACATCTAAAATCATATTTAGCCTTACATATGTAGAAACTGGAAGGGAAAAAAATAAAAGAGCAAAACTGAGAATTTGGGTATTTCATGAAACTGAAAATTATTTTGCTAATCTTTCGGTTTTTTCCTTTAGTTTCTGCTATTTTGTGTTAAGTCGTGTAGTAAGGGAGAAATGTACAAATACCTGCAGAAAACTTGAAACCCCTTTTTGGAAAAAAGGTAACAAGCACTGAGACCATTTAATGGAAGTTTCTTAAGGAAATTATTTCTGACTGCTGTATTACTTTTGCTCAATATTTAAACATAATTTTCCACGAAGACCTGAGGTCTAAACTTGGTGGAGTAGAAGTGAATGCTGCATACTGATAGGAACGTTTGTTTGCTCTCCAGTAGTGTAAGGCAGGTCAGGATTGATTTGAGGGAGGAGAGTGGGTTGTGGTGGTGTTAACAGTGGCTTTTTGAGCTAGACAAGTTGTAAAAGCTGAGGAGATTGACTGCTCCTGGTTGTTGTTGATTCAGTAATGTGAAACGCAAGAATCGAATAGAGAGATGTTTTGTATTAAGACAGGTTTGGGAAAAGAGGTCATCTGGAGTAATGTAGCTTGACAGCATGATTGCAAATTAAGAGTTCAGAGCTGCAAAATAATCAGGATTTATTACATGATTCTAGAGCTCTTGATAGGGAAAATCCAGTAATCTGGCACAGTAAGGTAGTGTGGTTATTGTCGTATCTTCATCTCCCCCCCGGCCTCCAGCTTGTGAATTGGATAATTTCCTGCTGGATGATTATGGTTTAGAAATTTGTTTTCATTGACTGGCATACCCTACCTGAAAATTAAATAAATATTGTCCCCCTTGTACTTTTAAAATAATATTGCTAGACAGAAGAGAGCGAAGCTTGCGTGTGTTCTGTCTCCAGTTGGAACTTTGTGTACTGGTTAGAACTGTGCAGTTGTAACCAGTGTGCTGCTGGAGAGAAAATCTTTACCTTTGAGCGTATTCAAGGAACCAGATCAGGAAAAATTAAATTATTTCACTTAAAATATGAGCATGAAGAGAAAATCCCTGTACTTATTTTGTACAAGTAAACTAATGTGTGTTGCAAATTTTTTTTCTAGGTGTGTATAAGCAGTAAGTGGAAATACATAACTTGACAAAACATCACTACTCTGCATAATGAACAGCGTGGTGAATAAGAGGATGCAAAGCTCCATCACTGACTGTAGTCTGTGGTGTGATGAGTACACACACTTGTACTGATATTCTAGTGCACGTTGCTTTTGTTTTTTAGCACGTCACTCTTTCTGCCACTTTCAGGTTTGTAAGGTGACACAACTATACTGCTGATATTTTTTGACAGCTCTTCTGTTATTTCCTCACTCTGTTGAGGTTTAACAGGTGAGGATCTGGACATAAAGCTATTTGCCTGTTTTCCATTCTGTGAAAGTTGAAGGTGATGCTACTTGCTGGCTAGAATCCCCCTCAGACTTCTGAGAGTGATTGCCAGCCAGTTTGTCGGTGGGTAGGCAGATAAGTCCCATTTTTTCCTGAGGATTCTTAGGTGATTGCTGTGGCCAGAAATGCTACTGGTTCAGGCTGGGTGAAAGTTGTTTCCTCCTGACATACACGACTCCAGTTTGCCATACCAAAGATAAAGGAAAAAGCTGATTAGAAGTAAGAACTAGTATGCATATATCTGAGCAGAGTGATGGTTCAATTTGGAAGTAGTTTTGGTGTAGTGTGTAAATAAGTTTCCATTATTTGTGAAATCCTGAATAGTTTAAGATACAGGTCAAGAAAAATGCACTTTCTTCTATGCCATGGATCAAATACTTACCAGCCCAGTGCTGTAATGACTAAAGAAATAGGTGAAGTGGAAGACTCTGAGTAGTTTTGGCCAAAGACATAAATGTTAGAGCATGAGTGTAGTCAGACCGTGCTTTAAGACCTGGCTTTTGGTAGATTTTTCTACTGAGCTTCTGTACTTCTCATGTTTATTGTGTTGTAGGAGTTGGTTACTCTCTCACTTGCAATGTAACAGTTTTTCTGGAAGATAAGGATTCTGTACCCAAGGAAAATTCTGCTTCTTTAACTGTGAAGTGCACCTTTACCACAGTGAGAGCCACCTTGATATTCATAGTAGTAATACATCCCTGTCCTGTCATGAATGATTGCTTTGTGATGTACATACTCATGTAATGTCTTTTAGTAACTTTGTCTTGAAATTGATAGGATATTTTTCTAGTGTTGCTTAGAGGTTCTTTGTCTGTCTTTTCTCAAAGTTACATCACAAGGATTCTTCATCTAAAATCAAGAGGAGTTCACGTTTCATGACCTGGCAAGCATGTAACAATGTCCAATTATGGGCTTATAAATGACAATTTTAATTTAGTCTTTCTAAATAGCAGTGGAACATTCTCACCTGTTTTTCTAACTGTGCTTTTCATAGAGTTTTTAAGGTCCCCTTTTATATCCCAAGCTACAGTCTTGTTACAGGAAGTTTTTGAAGATCATTGCAGTAGTCGGGTACCGCAGTGTAAGACCTTACACACTGCCATATACATGTGCATCTGTTGGTTTAGTGTTTAGAACTAGTAGACTGACAGGCCCATAGCCTGCAAGTGTCTCTTGGTGTCCTTCTTCCAGTTCAAAATATTGTTATGTTTCATGGCCTGCTTGGGAATTAATTACATTGTCAAAACCAACCAAAAAAAGTCACTGCTGGAAGGTATGGCGTTACTACCTTCCATAGAAATACAAAGGAGAGCCCCACTTTCATCAGATGTGTGTACAAACACACCTGTGGACCTCCCATCCCACCTTCCCCCATTAGGTACTCTGTGACAGCTAAATGGTCCCTTCAAGGCATGTTTATCTGTGTCTTAAGAAGCTGTAGTAGTCCATTCTTACTTAGAGCACCTTTCTGAAGCCTCAGTGCAAAACTAAATAGTCTCACTAAATGTGGGGGGTCAGGGGCACTTCCTGTCTTGATATTTTAAGGAAAAATTGGAGGAAGCTTGCAATCCAAGATAAGTGTAATCTGCAGCCTCTTTCAGTCAGACACAGTGATTTTAGCACAGTTCTCATTACCTTACTGTATTCTGTATCCTGCTGGGATGCAAATACCTACCCTGTTCTGCCACCATTCTCCATAATTTTCAAGGAGAGAGAGAAATTTCTGGATGTAGACTTTCTAAAATGTTCTTTTAGGTCCCGGCATCAGGAAACACCTAAAGTTTGCCAGATGTTGGAGGTAGTATATTTTGGCAGTCATAGGAGCCAGGGGGTATAGGCTGAGCTGACAGAGTGGCTGATGTTGCCAGTCTTTCTCAGTTGGGCAAATGATCCCATGCTGAGCTCTGTGTTGCTGTAGCCAGATTGTTGTGTAGCTGATCCAGCTGGAATGTCGACAGGCATCTCTGCAGGCAGGGTGCCATAGCTGCAGATTACTATAGTCAAGATTCTTCCACCTGGTATGGGTGTCTTTGGATGTGTAAGTACTCTGAAGGGGTTTTTGTATTGCACAAATCATAAAAGTCTAAGAGTTTCTTTCAGTATTGCTCTGCTGTTTGTTTTCTTTTGCTAAGTATCCCTTCCTTTTAGCTGCATGGGTTTTTATTTTCATTTGGTGTGGCTGTTTTTGTGTTTTTTTCCATTAAGAAGTTTGCATATCAAATTCCTGATTTCAGCCATTTGAGTTGCTTTCCTGATTAAGATTGGGGCATTCCCTTTTACCAAGAGGAAACTCATCATCATTTCTGTGTTGTGTGCTCATGCACATGCTGAGTGTGGGTATTTAAACCACTACAGTGTACTGTTTTCCACCCTTAACTGTAAAGTATCTGTGGATATACTCCATTTTTTTCAGTTTATCATTATGAATAGATATCTTTAGCCTGGAAGAGAATGGCTAGACAGTCAGGGGGTTTAGGTCTCCTTGCTTGTGCTAAGCTCCTATCATAGATTTGAACCTGGTATCTGATTGAATATCTTCTGTGCCTCTGTTTTCCATGCAGCTCCAGTCACTTTCATTCCTGTCTCTGCTTTCAAGCATTCTAATTCCTTGTTCTTGTTCAGGAATGTGACGTGGATTTTACATGAGTAGCAGTTCTGTAAGAGTGGTGTTTTGGAGGATGAGGAAGGGTATAGAGAAATGAGCAGAGAAGCCCATTACTTACTTCTCTCTCTTTTTTTTACATCTTATTGCTTTCTGTTTAGCCCATTCTTTACAAATACCAAGTGACTGTACAGAAGTATAAATACCTTTTCATCTGAAATATGACATCTTCAGTAATGTCACTATTAATTCACTGCTAAGTCAGGAGAGAAGGAGGAGTTCCTTTTATATGTTGTGTCCTAGACACATCTTCTCTAAATACTGGCCTTCCTTGGCTTTGAGGTTATTACTTAACAGAGAGAGATTGTGTGAACACAAGTGATGTTGTTTGGTGGAAAGTTCTTTCATTTTCAGGTGTTTGAAACATTGCATGCAAATCCTCTGTGGACATGTGATAGCAAAAGACATGTCTGTATCTTAGAGAAGGTTGTGCAGGTAGGTGATAGACACACGGGATAAACTGGAAAGGCAAAGACTGATTTATTTTTATTTTTAACTCTGAGACAGCATTAAACATTGGATTTTAACTTAATAGTTTGTCTCTTGGATCTCTAGATCTGTGTGCTGGGGGATCACATGTGTCGGGATGTACCTCCGAGGCCAGAAGCCAGAAAGCTTTCTGCTTTGGGCTTTCTCCATACCAGTGGCAAAGTAATGAGAGAGGAAGCTAATGAACATATGTAGTGAGGAGGGATAGGATGTGCAGAAACCTACAAGAATGCCTTGGTAGAAAAAAAGTTATTTTAATTTAGAAATTCAAATATGGCAACAGCATTTAACATGCTTTATTGTAATCCAAACATTTATATCCTCTAGATACGTAATGGAAAGACTTTATGAAGTGATGTCTCATACCTGGGGATCCTTTGTCACCACAGAATTTTCTTATACCACAGTATAAGAGAATTTAAAGATATGTTTTGCTTTAATATCTGGGCAGCTTTAAAGGATTCTGTGCCATGCTGGTGATGTGAAAAGCATGTTAGCAGTTTTTGCAGTCAGTTCTCCAGGAGGCCTCATCTTCCCAAATGCAACCCAGAAAGGTTCGGTTGATCTTGAATAAATTGATTCCTGGCTGCAAGTAATAGCTGATGCTAGTGAAGAGAAAGATCTCTGTGAAGTTTTTTAATGGGCTTTACTACTTCTTGAAGAGAGGACAGTCAAGATCCAGCAAAGCATTAGGATGATGGTGATAAATTTCCACCTTCTGTTCACTGTAGCTGTATGATCCAAAGCTTGCAGTCACTGAAAAGGCAGCCATTAAACTGCTTCACCTGCCTTCAGGAGCTAAACTGCACTGGAGAATATTTATAATTATGGTTAATCAGTGTTTGTAACATAGGGATGTTTTAGGATCAGAGAAAATCAGTGTGACTGGTTTTTGCTGTCTGCTGTATGTTCAGAAGTACTGTTGGCCATCCTACCTTAGAAAAACTTAGGTCTGTTCTCAGCATGGCTTTGTAACAGTTTTTTCAAGCCTGGACTTGAATCTGGGGAGAGAGGAAGGTAGTTAATCTCTGTGAGAGCCACACAGAATGTAGCCTTCCCTTAAATCACAGTGAAAGAGTGATGGAAGAGCAGCTCACCACCCTGTACTTGACCACTTCACTGCCTGCAAAATGTCAGGCCCTGCTTAGCAGTAGTGAAACGGACGTTGTTTGAGTTTCTTTGTAGGATTGCAGTCAGGTTGATACTCTTCTGCTGTACCATTTGAAGTTAAAATATTAACAGTGAAGAACATGGTCCTTTTTCCTCAGAAGTGAAATGTTTTCATGCAGAATATCAAGGTGCTTCAGAATACATTCAGCAGTGAGCTGTGGCATTTGTGCTCACTTTATTTGTGGTCAACTCTATTGTGAGATATGCAGTTTTGTTTGTTTTCTCCAGGTTTTGCAGACACTTTTGTGTGCACAGTGTGTTTGAACAAGGGATTGATTGCTTAGAATTGTTATGTGGCCTCTTTTCAACAACCTCTCAAGCAGATTCATGTTATTAGCTACCTTATGTGGAGGCCTGTGATTGTGAGTGTTCTTCTGGTGTGTTACTAGAGCAGTCCCTAGACTGCCTTTGTTCTAAACAAGTATCTATGATTGCACCCAAAAGCTGTCTTGCTAATAGAGAATATGAAAAACACTTAGAGTGGATCACTGCTAGCATGAGAAGATACAAAACTTGAGAGAGAAACCAAGTAAAAGTGTCAGAAAAAAAGTTCTTGAATGCAGAAATCGCAGCCCTTTGGGTTGTAGAAAGCAAGTGAGTTTAGGCTACTCTTATCTGTTGCTCTGAGGAAAAAAAAAGACTATCTGTATGTTTCTTAAAGGGGGGTCGTTGAGAAAGCTGCTGTTTGGAAAACATAATGTACTTTTTGTTGTTGTTTCTAGTGCTTGGATCAAAGTGGAGCAGCTGAAGCCTTACCACGCTCACAAGGAGGAAATGATAAAGATTAACAAGGGTAAGCGCTTCCAACAAGCAGTGGATGCTGTAGAGGAGTTTCTTAGAAAAACCAAAGGCAAGGACCAGGTGAGTGGGTTTTTTTACTGTGTGCATCAAAACAAGTCTTGGCATGAATGATGGTCAGATGCATTTTTATGTGAAAGGAGTTTGTTTCCTTTGGCAACTTGGGGGGAGTGGTTGTTTTCATTCCTTTGCTGGTTTTGTTATGGTTCTGTTTCTTTCCTCTTTTCTCTTCTTCCCCATTCAGTCTTGTCTTGAGGGAAAAAGTATTGTTAAACTGATGGAGAAATGGAAGAGGCTAATGAATCTGCTTAGGATGATTTGATAAATCAGTCTTATGTCTTGGGCTAGAATTTGCTATCTGCTAGTCTTGTCTCTACTATATTGGACGTGCATGTATGTGCACACACTCGCAGCAAGTCTTCAAGTGGCCTGTTCTCTTACTCACTCACTTAAACTGATGTGTTTTTGCAGGAGAACTAACCAGGAGCTTCACTCACTGACTTCAAAGGGTTAACAAATACCTAGTTTTCGAGTTTCTGTGCTGTGATTTTGCTTGGTAGTAATCAGCACAGGGTCCTTCACATCCTTGGTTTTGCATGAAAATCATTCCAGCTCTTCTCTTCTTTCCTTACCATCTTCTATTCTGTAATCTCTCAGGCGTCTTCCCATAACTCCAGCGAAGAGAAGAATCGGCGTAATTCCAGTGAGGAAAGAGGCAAGCAATCTGCTGGTGAAGAGAAACGCAAAGCCAGTTTGTCTGAAGGGAAGTTGAAGAAGGGCACAGGGGAAGGAAAAAAGAGGGTCTCTTCTGTATCGTCAGAGAGAGGATCAAAATCACCTTTGAAAAGAGCCCAGGATCAGAGCCCCCGAAAGCGGGGGCGTCCACCCAAGGATGAGAAGGTTTGTGTTGTGCATGTCCGCCAGTGCCCTGTGGACTTTGGAGATGGACTCTAGGGTTGACTGGCATCTTGACTAACAAGCCAGCAGGAAGAGTCAGTTCAGTATCAAGGTGGTTTTGGTTTTTTTTTTTTTAAGCTGTTCCCATGTTGCTACTTCTAGATCATTTGGCTGCCTGATACATTTGGCCAGCGTATTGTTGACTCTTCCTATCATTTTTACCAGTGAGTTGAGTGGCTCTTTTCATCTCTTTGAGAGGGTTTTGAGACATGTGTTGTGAGAGCCCACCTTTCATCTTGCCATCCGTCAAGTCCAGTTTATGTGGGAAGGATTAGTGAAGATATGTGGGTCTTCATCTGGTTCCTGACTTCTCCCATCTCATCTGCTTTGTGTGATGAAGCAGTTAGTAGTCATTCATCTCCATCCTCAGTACTTACAGAAGGTGGGATGTTCTTGAGGGCTAGGCCTTAAAAAATAAACTCTTGTAGCCTGGGGAATCTACCAGAAGAATTCATTGTATTCATTGCAGCTCTCTGCTGTAAGATATATTTCCATCCTCCATTATAAAGGTCCAACCTTGGAGCATTATCACTTCCCCATTACTTCCCTGTTGCTTCTGGATGTTGTGGCAACAGCGACAGCCACCAATACTTTGTATACCCTCATCTAGAGTTCCAGCCTTTTAATTTGTTGTGGAACTCACTGTGATGGTCCAGATCTTCCTTTTCCAAGTGGATAATCATTTCAGTGGATTATTACAACGCACATGCTCAGTCGAAGACTACGCTTGAAGACCACTGGGAGACTCAGCTGATTCACCATGCAGCAGCCTGCTTGTTCACCTGGGCTTCAAAGGGATCATTATGTTGTGCTTCCCAACCTTGGCTTTCAGTGCACTCAGGATGCGAGTCAATGGTAGTCTTTGATCTCCAAACTTGTGAAAAAGCCTCCACTGGCTGAACTGCAAACTCTTTCTTGACGTAGTAAAACAAAGTTGATCATCTCTGATGGTAGCTATGAAGGAAATCCTGGTGTTATTATTTCTTTTTTTAGAGCCAGCTTCTGTTACATCAGGCTGTACTACAGAGCCCATCCATTTCTTCTTTTTGGTGCGTGTGGGGGGGAGCTGTTGGAGGAGGAGAGGAATGAATGGATGTGTATTTGTGAACTCTTACTGATAATTACAGAGCTTGTGAGTTGACTGATGCAGGAAAACACTTCACTGGCAACATATATTCACCTTTCAAAGTGACTTCATATACTTCTGTTACAATAAGTCACAGGGCTGTTTTTCTGCTTGCAAAATGCTTTTGTGTCTTTGAGCTAGATTCATTCCAAAATTTATCAGGGCTAATAGCCGTGAGAATTCTGATCACTGTGTCACATTGCATGGTAAGGTTTGACTGTATTAGCTACCTCTGGACATCAAAGTGCTTCGAGTGAGTTAATGGTGGTAGTAGAAATTATTTTACTGGCACATTGCAAGCACAGTAGTTTTAAACAGCTTATGAGAAAGAGGTGGCCAGCTACATGATAAATGTCTGACGGCAGACGGTGAAAATAAGCTAATGTAGGAAGCTTTATAATGTAGCCTTATTGCTTCTCAAAAGTAATTTCTGACAATTAAAGAAATTGCCATGAAAATATAACAGTACTGCCTTAATACTATTTTTTTCCAGCCTGAGAAATATCTTTAAAATCTTATCATCTTCTTACCTGGTTCTTGTAACTTCACCCAATCCTTAGCCCTAGGGTAGAAAACAGGCAGCTGTCCTGAGTTACGGAGGCGTTGGGATTTGGAGCGTTTTGCCCTGTCACAGTCAAGTTGCCTTTTCATGTAATAAGTATGCATGAAATTCAAGGATCCAGTTGCTGTTGAGAAATGCTCTATCTAGAATTGTTCTTTAGGCATATATGATTATTCAAATATTCTGATTTTTAGGCTTACATTAATATTTTTAAAGAACCAACATGACTTCATATATGTCGGGGCAGGTTTCATCCTCGCTTTACCGGTTGAAACAGCAGTGTGGTCTCTGAGAGAATTTTAATGTGCAAGGCTCTCCCTAGACTGAAATGACACTTTAAGGCTGGAGGCTAATGTCTAAATTGTCCCTGCTAAAATCTTGCTCTGACAGTGATCTTCTCTTGTGGTTCTGTGTGAATATGAAGGTGTGTTGTGCCTTTCAGGAAGTAATGTGGGAGGAGGGATAATGTGATTGCGTTTGTAAAGCCTCATTTCAGGAAGAGAACACATACTGTGCAGAAGTCCTGCACATCCTCTTCATACAGCACAAAGACCTAGATGTGTCTGCAATCTGTAGCATACCTATTTTAACCTGTGTGTTTGGGGAAGTAAGATAAATTTTATTCCACTCAGCAGTTAAAGTACCCAACCAAAACAAAACCCCAAAACTGATGCCTTACGGACTGTCATGACACTACAAATCGAGGCCTGTTGAGTGAATGGGACAGGCCACCTAACAGTAACAGTTTCTGTCTCATGGATTCTGTAAACTTGAGCAGATGTGACTCCTCCTCATGCTTTGAAGGTTTTCCTGTTAACAAGCAGGCTGGATTTTTTTTTATGACGTTGGAGTGTTAGGAGAGTTCATCCATCTGACTGTGGTGAAGTTCTTCATCCATTTGTTTAGTTTTTTGCATCCGCCAGAGGAAAACGCTGGATCAAGTGTGTTCGTTTGCTTCTCTGCTCATTGCATGATTGCACAAGTGCAGTAATTCCTCTTCTTTGTGAAGAGTGGATTCTCCAGAAGTCATAACTGTGGTTAATGCCTTTGGCAGTTCATGGTTTCTTTACCTCATCCATGTTGATAATACCGTGTGCTTAAATGTGAACCCTTTGTGGGAAGGCATGTGAAACGGAAGGCGTTCATAGTGCTTTTCAAAACTGTGTGTGTGTGTGCTCATATGATCAACGTGCTGTGTCCAGCCACTGAGCCAGGTTGTAAGCTCTTTCTGATCCTCCTTCTGTCTCTTCAGGACCTCACAATTCCAGAGTCAAGTACAGTGAAGAGAGTGATGACTGGAACAGTGGCTGGATTTAAGTGGCCGCCGAGCGTCAGTGAGGTGAGAGAAGTTACAACCTGTGTGATCTAGGAACTGAGCTTGTGGAAGCAAACAGAACCTTTGTCTGGGCTGTAAAATAACAAGATCTTCCCATCCAAGATGCTCTGGTCTGTCATTCTGTAGTGTAAAAAATCTAGAGAGTATCTTGGGTTGTTAAGAGCTGTGCTGGGAAGTGAGATTTTGGTCTTTGTGGAACCGTATGCAGATTCACACTTCACTTTCTGCACTCGTTTTTGCACTTACTGTTTCAGAAGTGTTTCTGGAACTGGTTTCCTAAAACATGAGGAGATGATGTGGATAGTCTCTCCCTGTCGGGATACTATTGTATGGGGTCACTTCATTTGATTTCCCTTATAAGAAGCTTTTGGAAATCTTCCATTTTTATGCATAAATAAGCAATCAGTGAAGCAGAGTAAGAGCAGTGTGACTCTAGGCTAGCACATAAAATGCTTGTATGGGAGGCGAGATCTGGGTTTACAGTCCTGGTTGATGTTAATCTGGGTTTGCCTAACATGTAGCAGTACTAGGTGGAATCTCCAGCCAATTCCCAGAATGCTGTTTTAAGGAGTTCCTTGAGCATTCTCTTTCCCTTGGGAAGAAGAAAAAGCAGAATATGAGGTCTCTTCCTCCCATGTTAATCTTGCTCATAATCTCTGATTTTCCTGCAGATGTCCAAAAATGAGGAATTTGGCTTTGAATTTCTTTGGTTTTGAGACTGAAACACAGTGTAAATGACATAATTAAATCAGGCTGCTTGATACCACTGATACATTTTATATTTTCCACCTTAAGATACTGAAGGGAATTGTACTGTGGTTGCTCAGTGATTCTTTGAAAATGTGTATGAGCCTGTACTTTCTCTCTTTGTAGCCTGTGAAGGACAGTGATCCACACTTTCATCACTTCCTACTGAGCCAGACAGAGAAGGTGAGGATTTGGCAGACAGGATCATTCTGCTGGTTTGTTAAGCTTGTTAGTCTGCCCTTACTGGGACTAAGTACAAGGAGCACGTGTAAAGAGCTCTGTAGTTGTCTTCTCTGGGGCCTAATGGCAATTAAAATCTCTTGCAATCTTGTAGTTCATTTACTTCCTAAACTTGAGGTGTAGAATGATTTTTGTATTGAGTATAGTAAATAGTTCAAATAATTAAAGATTATCTAGCACCAGGACTTGACAGATATATTGTAGTAAATTCTGTAGATTGAACATTGAGGAGTAGGAAAAACTGTTTTGTTGCTAAAAAGCTCTGTTGTTTGATTGTCTTTGGCTGTCCTACCAGTTCCTCCTTCTGGATGAGCTTGTCATTCAACTGAATGTGGGAGGAGAGTTTATAGAACAAGAAAAGCTCCGTGTAAAACATAGTCAGTTTATCTCCTGAGAGTCAGAAGCCTTGCAGGATTTTATCTTCAGCAGTGAACATCAGGAGGAGGAGAAATCAAATTAATTACAGAAGATTTTGTATCTAGCTGAGAATCTGGGCAGAGACTGAAGGATTAGGAGCAGGTAACAGTCTTAATCTAGGCAAGTTCACAGTAAGCAGTATGGGAAGGAGCAGCCTTCAATGTAACCTTTGTTGAAAGCCACATTTCTTCTGTTAACAGAAAGGTTTTGTTTCTGAAGGTGCAATGGCATACTGAGTGTAGATGAGGCAAGGTGTTCGGTGGCGGTCTGTAGAGGTCTCTGTTTTCTTTGGGCTAAATGTGAGAGTAGGGATGCCCTGGATTCTTGCATCTAGAGGAGCCTGTCTTGTGAACTACAGGAAGGAGTTTGCAATACCTGCATCAGAAGACAAACTGAATTTCTGGGGCAGGATGAGAAGGGAAGAGCTCAGTATGTTGCAATCATTGTTTTGTTTTATTTTCTCCTGTTGAGGGATGCCTCAGAGTTTTCCTGCTTTGCAGGCGGTGGTGGGTGGGTCACCTGCCTGTTTCCACATAGCAAGGCTGTGGTCTTTTGGCTCAGCAGAGCAATCTGTGCTGTCCTTCCCCTGAATTCTTTGTCTTCTCCATACAGCCAGCTGTCTGCTATCAAGCCATCACAAAGAAGCTGAAGGTTTGTGAAGAGGTAAGGCAGATCTTGATTTGTGATGGCTTTTCCTTATTGTCATGAGGACTTGCAGTTCTCCTAAGCTGTGTATTCTCTATTTTCCTGTCCCCTCTTTCCCTCTGTCCTCCCTCCCCTCCCAGGAAACAGGATCCACCTCCATCCAAGCAGCAGACAGCACGGCAGTCAATGGCAGTATCACCCCTACAGACAAAAAGTAAGATCTCCAACGCACTTCAGCCATTTCCCCTCCCTTTTCTCCCTCCCAGCTCATACATGCAGCCATTATCCAGCTTGTCATTGAGAATAAATAAACCTAAAGTTTCCCTCTAACTACAGATCTCTGTCCTTGTGTGCAACTCTGATTTGGGGGTGGGGGGAGGGAGGCAGATAAAACCAAATGGACTGTACAGTAGACAGATGCTGATTGAAGTCTGGTCTGGATACATTTGTAACTCCAGGCTTTTCTGCAGCTTCCCTTTTCTTGTAGGGCATTCAGCAGAACATTAAGCAGCGTATTTCTGAAGGATGTATGAGGCAGGAAGATAGAAGGGTTGACTGGGGTTCTTTAATTGCTCTCCTGAGCATCTAGAAGACAAGGGAGGCGTGTTCTCGCAGCACAAGGGCTTTGCTGTGTAGCACGTGAGCTTTCTGGTTTCTTCTGTCATCCCCCTTCTCCTTTCTAGAGTGAGAGAAGCCCAACTGGAGCTTCCTGTTTCACTCTGTAACTTCCGCTCTGTTCAAATTGAGTTCAGGCCGCAGCTTGCTGTTTGCCGTTGGGGTCGTTCCATAGGATGCTGGTTCTCAACTCTACTTTGAGAGAACCAGAATCACAATGAAGCTGTTCAGGTAAAACAGTCTCTCAGGAAGGTGGGTTGGGAGAAAAAGGATATTGCTTCTGGTTTATAGACTTGAAAGTAGGTGGACGTTGTTTGAACTGTTTAATGAGCCTGTGGTGACTGGCGCTGACTGGCTGGATTAGTGCTCTAACAAAAGGCAGCACAGCCAGCTGAGGGAGCGCTCGCTGGAGGCTTGCGAAAGCCACAGCGTCTGTAGTGGGGCTAATTCTGAAAAATTCACTGAGGAATTGTCAGGCAGGTTTTGTCATGAACCTGCATCAGATGTGTAACTGAAACTTCAGAATTGACTGCTAGAACTGTGGTTTTGGCGTGGAGCTAGCTGCACGGTGTCTGAAAGGGTCCTTGCAGCAGTGGCTGCCTGTTGCAGGGAACTGTAGGGATAGAGCTTGTTAACGTGTTGGTTTTGTCCTTGAAGGGGCGGGGCGGGGAGCAAAATCCTGCCAGCTTTGCTGTGGCAGGGAGGTGTGGGGGAAGGCGGTTTCCAGTCTGGGACCTGCTGCATTGTCGCTCGTGGTGACCTCGTGGCACTGGCCTGTCACTTCCTTTCTTTCTGCGTCTGTCCCAGATCGCAGCTGTGGAGCAGGAACTCTGTGTCTTGGGTCTGTGCCTGATGCATTGCCCAGAAGTCCTTGCTGGGCTTTATTAAAATAAAGACTGTAATGTATCATTCAGTAGTATAAGCAAGTTGTTGTACATGTGACAGTTTAAAAATCAGAAGATTAATTAGAGAAACAACTGCCGATCTCTTGATTTTTCCTCTTCAGTAAGGCAATGGCTGGCAAAAAAAGAGCAGCAATTTTAATAAAAATCCAAACAAAGCATCCCAAGTGAAGAAGCCCAGCTCACCAGACATTTAATATTTAGGTAGCCTTCTTGAGCAGACTAAATACATTCTTCAGGAAATTGTTAGGTATGCTTGGTAAGCCACATAAATACTAACTTGCTTTTAAAGCTCAGTATCTGCCCATTCTAGCTGTGGTCACAGCGGAACATGTTTGGTTTAAGGATTCTTTTGCTGGTGATGCTCCAGGGTTTGCTCTTCATCGCTTAGAATACCATGAGAGGCTGACACCAATTGCTTCTGTTGCATTAAAGTTTATCTCTTTCCCTCAGGATAGGATTTCTGGGGCTTGGCCTCATGGGAAGTGGCATTGTCTCCAACTTACTGAAGATGGGACACACTGTTACGGTCTGGAACCGAACTGCTGAAAAGGTAGGGGTGTACTTAACAGGTGATACTTCATCTTTTCTAAACATGGAGTTGCTACCTCTACCTCAGGGAGGTCTGGAGTCACCAGTCAGTGGTGCCTGGGAAAGGGTGCCAGAGAAGCAAGTACATGCTTGCTACCTTGTTTTGTTATTTCATAGGTTCCTATTTGTGGCCACTTCTAGATGAAGCTGTAGTCTGTCCTAGTATGGTCACTCTTATGTGAACAGTTACCACTCCATTGCCATTTATTATGAGAGAGTTGGCAGAACCTTGTATGTGTGTTGAGCAATACAGTGTAAAGTTCCTCTGGTAATATGGGTGATGTAAATAGCCAAGTCATTGTGTGTCATGGAGCTGGACAAAAAGACCAGGTGCTGGGGAGTTGATCGTTGGTGTGGTAAGATGTGCTACTTGACCACAGCTTCATCTGCACATCCATTGTGCTGTTTGTGTTGCGATAACAAAGGTTCTGTTGTAAACCTGCTGTGTTGTAAGACCAGGATGAGAAGGGCTTTACAGGTGTATTCAGAGTGAAAATTACCTTGTGCTTATGTTCTAGCTAAAGTTATTCTTTGTAATGGAAGAGGAAAACTAGGTAACTGGGGGAGATGTGGTACTTGGGTGATATTGTGAAATAACAGTGCAAGGGCACTGTGATTACTTTGCGAAAAGGAATTAAGGTTATTTTTAACTGCAAAACATGGACGTTATGAGGGGATAGGATAGGATAGGAAGGAGCTACAATTTTGAAGCAGCAGCCTACTAAAACACATCAGTCTCAGCTGTGCATATTCCTGTTTACTGTCCAGTAACACCTTTTGCTATGTCCACTTACTGATTTTTTTTTTATTCTCCATCTCTTATCTCCTCCAAAACCTGTAACATTCAATCTCTTATAATTTCATCTAAGTGCTCTCTTCCTGTGTCTTTATTTTGAAGTTCTTCACTTGATGTTTCTGATAAGCTGCAAAAGAGCTCTGTGTGTGTGTGTACAGACCCAGTTGCTATGTAATCAATGTGCCTCACTCCTTTTAAGTTGAGCCCAGCAGCAGTTTGTTTTGGCAAGATGCTAGAGAATCTGTTTGCTCTCTACTTAGTTTTTCTTATGTTTGAATTTGTGATTTTTGCAGTGTGATTTGTTCATCCAGGAGGGGGCACGGCTGGGAAGAACCCCTGCTGAAGTAGTGTCCACCTGTGACATCACCTTTGCCTGTGTATCAGATCCAAAAGCAGCAAAGGATGTAAGGATTAGCTCTTATTTTACCTCCACCAGCTGGACTACAAGATAGAGTCACTGAATACCATTTCTGGTTCCTACTAACCATAGTGGCCTGGGTCATTGTATAGAATCAGAATCATAGAATGATTAGGGTTAGAAGCGACTCCCAGAGGTCATCTAGTCCAACCCCCATTGTAGATACTGGGTAGTGCAGCTATGTAAAAATAACTATCCCATAAAAAAAAAAAATCTTAAAAATAAAATAATCTGGGGTGGGGAGGTGATTTTGATATTCCTCTGGGAGTGTACCACTACATTGCCAGGCCCACTTGAACTACTGCCTGGCAGGGTTTGGGTTTCTTTGCAGACACCCTATTGCTTTACCGCTCTTCTGTTCCCCACAGCTGGTACTTGGTCCGAGTGGAGTGTTGCAGGGTATCCGTCCTGGGAAGTGTTACGTGGATATGTCCACTGTGGATGCAGATACAGTCACAGAGTTGGCCCAGGTAATCCTTTTGAACTGAACTTCTAACATCTGTGATTTAGCAGCACTGCTGTGTTTTATGTCACTTTAGGAGGTAAGCTGTTGATAATATAGATGCTTCTAGGGTTTTTGGGCTGCTCTTGGAGACACTCAAGTTCCAGGCAAATAAGGCAAAATAAACTCTTAAATCTTGACCAGCAAACAAAACTGGATGAAATGTTCTCTGGTGGTAACAGCAAAATCTGTAGATTTGGTAGGGTGTTAGCTGGCACCTATGCAAACAGCCAGCCAAATTTTGATCCCTACAGAAGTATTTCTACCCAGATTGGTATTCTGTAGCAAACTGGAGGAGAAAGCACTATCTGAATTAATAACTGTCTGTAAATTGATAAAATGCATAATCTGCTTATTTTAAATGTTCTGATTAGGGAAACAGACCACTTTCGTGTTTCATTCTGTAGCACATAGAGAGGATTTATGTAGAAGTGTTCTGCTTATTTCTGCTGTGGCATCTTTGATTTCATCTTGGTTGCTGTTCTCTTGTTGTTGCGTCAGGATGGGGAGCTAGTTTGGGTGAAGTTCTAACAGACGTACTGATGAGGCAGTAGTCTGTAATGTGAATTCAGGGAATGAGTATTCATGTGTATTAGTAAACCTCCAGCTGAAGAAATCTGTGAGATGCCTTTTGTCTTCGGGGAAAAGGGGGAAAATGTCATAACAGTCCATCTTCTGAGATCCCAACACCACATGTCCATCTTCAGCATTGGTTCCTTGACCATTACAGAATGGCAGTTACTGTTAACACATCAAAAACCAAGTTCAGCTGTTTTAAACATACACGGCAGCAGTGGATGCAGGAAAGTGGTGCTGGAGTGTGAGTGCAACTCACATCACGTGATAGTGCTTTCCCCTTCTGTTTGTATGTCTGAGCTGTTTGTTTGGCTTCAGAATCCTGTCCTCAGGGACAGGAACGCTCTGTGCAGTGTTCTTGCTGTGCTGCCTCGTCAGCATCGACACGTGCTGTTCATCACAGCTAACCAGAGGTGCTCTTTTCCAGGTGATAGTGTCCCGGGGTGGTCGCTTTTTGGAAGCGCCGGTCTCAGGAAATCAGCAGCTATCTAATGATGGGATGCTTGTGATCCTGGCAGCTGGTGACAGGGGTTTATATGAGGACTGCAGTAGCTGCTTCCAAGCGATGGGGAAGACCTCTTTTTTTCTAGGTAACTGAAACACAAAGGGTGTGACAGCAGTTTCTTAATCAGCAGTTTCTTAGTGTGAGCACTCCAGCAAGGAGTCCGAGGCATGCCTGTCCTCTGTTTGTCTCCTTGGACAGTATGGGAAACTAGCCTGCTCTTGTGGAATCTAGCCAATTTCAGAGCCTCCAGCCTGTGGTTTTGCTATTTTAATACTGGTCTATTTTGGAGGATCTATATTTTTATCTTATTTTTTTAATAATCTTTTATAATTTCTCCTGTCGAGCACTTAGAAAATGGGTAAGTTTTCTGAAGTTGATCAGGGGAAGGGAGAGCCGCCGAGTACTTAATATAAAAATTCAGATAGTGATAATACTGTGTGGGATGGGGGAGCGAGGCTGCTGCATCTCTTCTGGAGGAATGCCCAGTGGTATGTCTTGCTTCCAGGTGAAGTAGGCAACGCTGCCAAGATGATGCTGATAGTGAACATGGTCCAAGGCAGCTTCATGGCAACGATAGCAGAAGGACTGACTTTGGCTCAAGTGACCGGCCAGTCCCAACAGACCCTTCTGGATATCCTCAATCAGGGACAACTTGCCAGCATCTTCCTGGACCAGAAGTGCCAAAGTAAAGTTCTCTTTCATTGTCTTATTATAGGACATTTGTCACAACCTAGCAGCGTTTCACGTAACGGGAGGTGGGAGACAAATAACTGTTCCATCTTCATCAGCCTGGGATTGTGGGTATTTTAAGCAATCTGGAAATGAAGAGCTGAGTTCCATTCCTGCCTCTTCATAGCTAGGGCTTCTGAGAATACACGCCAAGCTCTGCATTTCCTACAGCCTACTTGAGCTCACAGTGAGGATTTCATTGGGGAAGGGTAATAAGTGGAGGGCAAGTTGCTCAGAAATCTGAACTCTGTCTGCAACGAGGTGAAGGTAGAGAGGAGAGAAACAGAAGAGTTAAAAGCATTGTTCCTGGTGATCGGCATGGGAAAGGGAAGTTTGGTGTTGAATAGCATCCCCTTGTAGTGTGTTCGTGATCATGTAGTAACTTGATCTACTTTTGTCATGCTTATTTTTTATATTTTTTGGTTTTGGTATGCATTCCTCTCACAGATATCTTGCAAGGAAACTTTAAACCTGATTTCTACCTGAAATACATACAGAAGGATCTTAGATTAGCTATTGCACTCGGTGATTCTGTCAACCACCCAACTCCCATGGCAGCTGCTGCCAACGAGGTAAGAGTTGTTCAGTGGTCAGATGTATTACTCAGCATTTCTTCAATAGGCTGTTTTTCAACAAGAGACAAAACAAATAATCAAAAAATTACATTATCTTTACGACCAGGAAACCACAATTAAAGTATATTTTGACTGAGTTGATATTGAACTTGTTCTGCTGGTAGAAGCCCTTAGAATGTCACATCAGTAAACACAGATAGCTTTAAGACCTGGTGTGTTCTGATCTATTTTAATTGCTTGACATATTACGCAGTTTTCTGGTTTACAGTGGTCAGCAAAGTTATTTTTATGCTAGGGAAAGGATTCACATAAGAGCAGGCACTGACCCTTTTTTAATTTCTCTTCTCTAGGTCTATAAACGAGCAAAAGCATTGGACCAATCAGACAACGACATGTCTGCAGTGTACAGGGCCTACATCCACTAGGCTGCACCGTTCTTACTGTTAATACTATGATTATTGATTAATATTATTATGATACTGGGTTTTAACTCTGGACCAGTCCATCTCTGTCTCTCCATTTCCTTTTATACACAGACTTTGAGATCTGCTACGGAGGCAGCTGCTGCGGTGAGCCTTCCCCTGGTGTCAGAAAGGGGGGAGGAGGGGGCTCGGATTGTTGCAGTCTAATTAGAAAAATCCATGCCATGCACTGACAGTCATGGAACAGAACAGTGGCGGCTTGTTCAGAAGCTCTGAGGCAACTCTGCCAGAAATCTGCTGCTTGGCTGCTTTTATTTTCCTCTTTGTATGCTTGTCCAAGATGCTGTTTCTAACGATCCCTTTTCTCCTTTGCTGTGAAATAACGTGTGTTTTGGACTCTCTGCATCAAAGGGACAGGTGATATACATCACATCCACGTGTGAATGATGTCCTTGGTCCCAAATAAGGTGAGGAGCATTCCTGTTAATCGGCCACTGTTAAAGAACAAAGCACCTCCCATGGAGGAGAATGGCAGTTCTAGAAGGTAATGGGGTTACATGCAACACTGTCTCGATTCTTTCTTTTTAATCTTCCACCTCCCCACCACCTTGAAGGAGGAATTCCTTGTACTGTTAAGAAGAACAGATTGCATCCATGTCTTCCCCTGTACAGACAGCTGTAGTTTAGGGAACACAGACCTTTCTGAGAATGAGCAAATGCCAGTCTAAATGAGCCTCCTAAAAGGTTAATCATAGCTGCCCACAAATAGTATTGGAGATCAACACGTTTCCATAGAAAACTGCAGGAGAAACACATAGTCTAAACCTGTGCCAGAGGTATTTGGGGAAGGATACATTATTTGTTCCTGGTCTTAGCTTATGATGCTTTACTTGCTTTTATTACTTTTTTAATCCTTCTAGTCACAAATTACATAGGTGTAATTACAAAGGTGTCTTGGGTTGTTACAGTGCCACAAGCAGTGTGATGTGTGTGAAGGGGCTGAGAAGAATGATCATAGAGCCAAGAGATTGAGGATCCTGAGCTCCTCTCCACTCACTTTCTCTGGTCTTTGCACGGTCATTACATCTCTTAGCCTGTTTGCCCATCTTTAAAGGTGGATGATGATTACCTACCTCACAGGGATATTTGTGTACTGATTAGTGATCTTTATACATGTCAGATTTTCCATACATGTTCTTAGTGTTACTACTCTGGGTACAACATTAGCATAGCATGAGAGTTTTCCCTGTATGTGTGACTCTGCTTGTGGCCACATACCAACTTGTAGAAAGCCTAGTAAATAAAACGGGAAGCCGAGACCACTGCTAAGCTTTAGTCTAGAAATGCAGGGCTTGTACTGCAGATGCCAAGGCAGAGATGCTCTCAGTGTTGATAGCAGAACAACCCAGAGTCCAAAGGATGCCTGTCTCTGAAAATATAAAGAGCACGTTTGGGGTTTTAAAATTGTTTTCAGTATTAGCCTTTTAGGAGGGTTCTTGCAGTTTAGATTTGGGAGTTAGTAAGATGCCAGTAAGAAACTTTATTGGCCAAAATCACTTCTCAGTGGCACAATCCCCTCCCTTGGGTTGGGATTCTGAAAAGAAAGAAATGAAATTCAAATCAGACCATGTTCCTTTAAATCTGTGAGGTCTGGCCCTTCCACCATCTTATTTTTTCTAGAAACTTAATGGCTGTGTAAGGAAATCTTCCTGCGGGTTAGGATGTGTTACCGATCCTGCTTTGTGCAGCATGTGTATATGGTTCAGGGGCACCTTAGTAAGACGCAGAGAAAGAATCAGATACCCATTATGAGTCATAACATCTAACACCTAATGCTGTAAATGTTACTTTGTTGAATATTCACGATCACTATTATTATTATTTGTGGGCTAATATTGTGTTACGCATTATGTCCCGTGGTGAGCATCGCCTAGTAATAGATCTGTTAGACATCACCCTGCCTGCCTGTCAGTGGTATGTGTGAGCAGTACTAGTTATACATACATGTTTCTTTGGCAGTGCAGCTGTCATCCTGCATGTAGATACTCATATTAAAGGCACATATAACTACCCAGGATAACCAGCCATTAGCCTGCTTTTGACACAGTTGCGCTTCCCCCATGCAGAAGAACTCAGCTATTAGCATCAGAAGTCCTTGGTTAAACATGCTGCAGGTAGAAATCACTTAATGAATTGTGTGTTGAGGGCATCTGGCAGGAATTGTGCTTTGGGGGGCAGGAGATTTGGGATGCAGACTGCAGGTTTTGGGTTGTAAGAAATCTTTTGTGAGGAAGAGGGAGACACTGTCTCCGGTCCAGTTGAGAGTGGGACTGTTGAGCCAGTGTGGCAGCATCCCTGACCTGTCCCCTGTGGAGGTCTCTTGGGCCAGAGTGAAGGTGAATGCGTCTGAGCAAAGGTCATGGAAGATCTCCCTCTTTTATACTTTGTGGTGCTTCCGGATGGAGCAAGTGTACCAAAGGAGCTCTCAAGTCCTGTAAAACGTATTTCATGGTGAAGTCAAGGAACCATATTTACAAGAGGGAGAACCACTCCCTCCCCAGCTCACTGCTGCAGGTTTTGTTTTTCCAGAAATACTGTAGTTCTCAAAATGGAGATCATTGTTTGTGTGGGAGTGGCAGGTGTGGACTAGTTAAACACTGTAATTTATCCTGGGAAAGTCTGACTGCAGCTTTCTGGCGAGGTAGGTGGATGTGGAGTGGCTGGAGGGTGCAGTGCTGCCCAGCCGGCTGTACAATCACAGATACTGCCAGGGAGGAGCAGGAGGAAACAAGAGAACTCTGAAGTGAGGAGAAGGGATGGAAATGGTGAAAACCGGACTGCTTCAGATGCCGTTTGGGATTGACTCGTGCCAGTCTCGCTCGGATTCTTCTATTTATGTCTGTAGCCTCTGAACATGGATCTTAATCTGTTCCTAGGCCTGAGATCTGGGGGAGGGAAGGGGGGGAGCTGTGGATTGAGAGATGCTCAAACTGGCTAGTCAATGTTGTCTTATATTGTTGACAATTCTGTAAAGTTCCTTTTTATGAGGATTTCTGTTTTAGCAATTTGCTTTCCTTTTTGACTCCCTCCTTTTTAAAGAGAAAAATGTGACACTTGTGAAAAGCTTGTAAGAAAAGCAGTTTCTTTTTTCCTCGATGATAGATCCTATAGTTAATTAAGGTTGTGAATTTTTTTTGCCTTGTTTTTAATTAACGTTTGTCATTCAGAATAGGATGTGTGAAAATGTTTAAATGGCAAAACAAAAAGATTTTTTTGTGCAATTAACAAAGCTACTGGCAAAAAGAATAAAACCTTTCTTGGTAACACAATGTTCATGTGACAGTTTCTAAAGCCCCTCAGCCTTGTGTTGTGGCGTTGAAGAAATGTGTGTTCCACAAAACATTAAAAAAATCAAAGTTGCCAAAAACCAGGGGTTTGCCTGAGCGCATATGGACATGGCAGAAGTCTGGGCTTGTCTGTGAGGAACTACAGAGGATGGATTTGGGTCAATCCCAGCCTCCCTCTGCAGAGGACCTTGTGCAACTGGCCCGGGAGGAGGGTCAAGGCAAGGAATGCTGAGTGCTGGAGCTCCGGAGCGTTTCTGGTGTTGATGCTGTCTGCTGGGAGCCTGGTGGCCCAGCAGTCTGGTCTGTAGTACCCTTCTTTGTAGCATTTGGGGTTTGATGAGCACTAACCCAGAGGCAAGTAGGGGTGGGGGTGTCCAAAACACAGTCCCTTAGCTGAAGCGTTCGCAAGCTCTGCAGTGTTGGGTTTGGCTGCTGCGGAGCAGTCGGTGTTCAGAGGTGGATATGACACAGGCTGGTACTGACTAACGCTGTGCTCCTCCTCCAGCAAGGGAAGCTCCGCGCTGGGCCTAGAAGCGGGGCAGGGGCGGGCAGCGCTCCTCGCTGCTGGTGCTTTGGCCAGCGGCCGGCGTAAGAAGGAAGTAGCCGCCGCCGTCCACACCAGGGCTCGCTGACAGCATCGTCGCTGGCCGCGCTCGGGCTGGGGAGAGGACGTCGCTCTGGCCCAGGGCTCGGCGCGCTGCTACCCGGCGCGCAGCAAACGGCCCGTGACGGCAGGGCCGGGGTGCCGGGAGGATGGGACCGCGAGTGACGTCACGGCCTCGCCGAGCCTCCATTGCGGGCCGCGCCGCCCAATCAGGCGCCGGGTTCTTTGCGTTGCCGGGCGGAGGCGGCGGGAGAGGCGGGTGCGGCGGGGGTGGTGCCGCGGCCAATGGGAGAGGTCGGCGGCGCCGCGGGCGGGCGGGGTCGG